>WAAF01012972.1:353035-530736 GCA_013400475.1 Tricholaema leucomelas
GTGTCCCTGCCTATGGCAGGGGGTTGGAGCTGGATGATCCTTGAGGTCCCTTCCAACCTAAACCATTCTATGATTCTATGAATAATTCTTCATGTGCTGGAATTTCTCTAATATTCTCTTATAAAAAACATAAAACAGTTAGATTTGTGGTCACACTCTTTCTGGTTATCCACGAGGTGGATCTGGACAAAGCTCTGACTTGCAGAGATACTAACGAATGCACTGGAAGACCACATCACAGGTACTACTGTCCTGCAAAGCTATGGGCATATGTTGAACTATCTTTTCTACAGCTGCAGGTTTAGCACCTGCAACACACCCGCATGTTCTGAGAGGGTTTGTTTTCACCAAAAAAACCCAAACCCAAAAACCCAACCACACTACCAAGACTTCAAATGTCTACTTCATTTTTCATAGTGCTTCCTGAAAGTAGTATCTAGGACAAAAGGGAACAGCTTTAAGCTTGAGGAAGGTGGATTTAGACCGGATATTAGGAAGAAATTCATTCCAGTGAGGGTGGTGAGACACTGCAGCAGGTTTCCCAGGGACATCATGAATGTCCTCTCCCTGAAGATGTTCAAAGCCAGGTTGGATGAGGCCTTAAACAACCCAGTCTAGTGGAAAGGTGTCCCTGCCCATGGTGGGGAAGGTCGAAACTTGATAACTTTAAGGACCCTTCCAACCTAAACCATTCTGTGATTCATACTGCAGAAATACTGGTAGTAGTATAGCAGTGTTTCTGAAGTAGTACCCCTCTTGCCACCAACCTCACTCATGTTTTTCAGCACTTAAAACCAATGTAATTGTTCTGGGAGCTCTGCTGGGTCCTAATATCTTTACAGCCCCATCTGAAACTATCTGCTCCTGAGAAAAATCAACCCAACCACATCATAACACAGCTCTAAGCAACCAGGAAAGGTAACTTGCATTTCACTACTAGCCCACTTGATAAAAATACAAGATCCCACTTATGAGGATAGTCTTTTGAGAAAAAAAAAACAAAAGAAGTCTTACCATTACACTTTCATCTGGATCAGGCACAGAATCAAGTAATTCATCAAGTTCTTCCCCAATAATTATATCTCCATCACCACAATCTAAACATGCTTCTGGCACAGAGAAAGAAACATTCCCTCCATTTGCCAGCACTGCAGAAGGCAAAGAAACCTTTTCCACTTGAAGAGGCATAACAGAAGATAAAGATGGTACAGGTACTGATGACACTTTAGACACTTCAGAAACAAAGGTTGATGAAGAAGCAGCAGAAACCAACTCTTGCTTCTGGTCAGATAAATCTGAAACAGGTAAGGCAGGAATGACTGGAAATATTGTTCAAAGATATAAAACTATCCTGCATAACTTCTACCCTAATAATGTGGGGAGGCGAGGGAGTGGAGAAAAATGAAGGATTTTTTAGCAAAACCACATGAAACATTTTCAGCTTCCACCAACTTCCAGTTCATGTGTACCTATATCTCAGCTTTTATATTGCTCAAACTTAAAAAGATAGGAAAAGTTACAAATACTATACTTAATTAAATCTGTGGCATATTCCCCCCTCTGTGTTTTTCCAGGCTGAAGTGAATGTAGGAGACAATTGCTACAGGAGCGAAGCAGTTCTAATCATATAAAGGTGAGGAGACTGAAAGGAAATTTGGTCAGACACTTAAAATATGTAGCCCTGGAGATGAAGAGATTAGACTTTTTACCACAGAACTTTCAATTGAAAGGATGATATTTCTTAAGAACTTTCATTACAAAGACAGCAAGATATGCATGGCATATCTACCTTCCTATCATTAATAGTGTAACACAACAAGACTCACCTAATTCAATGTCTTCTACAGAAGAATAATTCTGTAAGTAAGAAAGGAATATCTCTCAGGACTTGGCATAAGAGCCATTAAATTCAAATACATATTTACAGAATAAGAAAGTAAGTCCTCAAATTTGGCACTTATAAAATTTGAAATTTATGAAGTCTAATGGAATTTAAAGGTCAAAATTGTTTAGGTAAAGCATCCATTTGCAGACTGAAATCCATTCACAGTATCACTAAAAATCTGCAACAAACCAACAAAAGCAAAGGAAATGAAAGAGTTTAAATAGTATCATAAGTGTACCTATGTTTTCTCATTCATTTACAGCTAAATTGTCTACATTCACATGAAAAAGTCTGGAAAGTAAAAATGAACTCTTCTTCATTACCTCTATTCAGTCACATTTCAAATAGCAAAATAAATGCAAATTTGTCTGCTAGTGAAGGTCAAATTTGGGCAAATACAGAAATTAAAAGGGATTCTATAGTAGCACTCTTCACTTTGATAACAACAGAATAAATTAATAATTAAACACATTAGCTATGCCCTTGCATCTATATATTAACAGTAAATATATTAATTAGACTGGATTTAATGTTTCAGTTAGCATTTATCATAGACTCATAGAATAGAATCAATCAGGTTGGAAGAGACCTCCAAGATCATCCAGTCCAACCTATCACCCAGCTCTGTCCTTGTCTTTGTATTCTACAAAGATAACATGAATGATGATCTTATGTCCTATTCTGCTATAAATACACAGCAAAACTGATCACAAAGTTCAAAAGAATCTCAAAGTTCAAAAGAACAGCATTTTATATAAAAGGTCATTGTGAAATTAGCCAACAATTAGTCCCAGTAGTTTACATTCAGCTGGGACTTGGAACATATAAAACCTTACCTGAGTTGATACATCGTTAGAAACTGAATTTGAGGAAGGTGGCTGCAATGAAAAGATATCTTCATTAAATACAAAATTGATACTCAGAGAGAGAAACCTCAATATAAAATGCTAAACTAAAATCTTACCTTTGCTCTTACATATGCTTTCCTTATTTTTAACCCCAGTTTTTGAGCTAATTCTTGGGTAAGCTTAATCACACTTTCATCCTGAAAGACATAAACAGAATTTAATAATTTACAGTCAAGACATCTGTTTACATCTCAGTCTATATTCTGCAAGATCCTTATGTGCAGGATGTCTCATAATGCATCTTTATTCTTTCACAAACAAATGACACCACAAGATAACACTGAAATATGTAGCTACCCTCAGGTAAAATTACTCCAGTATTTTGAGTTTTAAAGAAAGCCAGAAAATAAATAACATCCTTCTCTTCTTTTTATTAAAATTGTAAATAATGTAAAGTTTTTTTCCAAACCCAGAGGTGTTCAGAGAAGTGGAAATTTTTTGTGAGTATTTTTTGTTTGGAGAGTATGTTTGTCCTTGAGGTAATGGGGGATTTTTGTTGTTTTGCTTTTACACAGAGGGCCACATTTCTGATTCCCATAATGTCATCTACTACATAACAATGCTGAATATTTAATGAGAACTCTGTCTTTTGGCAGTTAATTCCACCACACACCTATAAAACCTGAGTTAAAAACCCTGTTATATTTCAACCTGTCTTATAGTTACAACTCCTCATTTACATTATTTTAATATTTGGGTTTCAGAATGTGTCCTACGAAAAAAAACCAAACACAACTACTTATAAAAAGGCATATAAACAACCACCAACCATGGAAATTAGATCCTCAGAAGCAGCATCTCAGTCTACAGATCCTCTCCTATTCTACCACACAATGTTTGTTAATACAGATACAGCCTAAGATTAGAGGTGCAGAGTAAGTGATTTGGATGGAGGACAACAGAGAGAGAAAAATCTTCTGAAGTACTTGAAAAGCTAAAATACAGTTATCAGAACAATTAATATTGTATAACTCTGTGTGGTTCTTCTTTTTATATCATGAGTATACTTCTGACTGTACAGAATTTAAAACAATTAATTCACTGGTTCTAGAGTTTATTACAAACATTTATGGCATTTGACCCCCACTGTAAAATTACTTTCTTTTGCTTAAAGCTAATATAACAAATGAAGCCCGGGGACTATAAACTATACTAGCAGCCTTCATCATGGAATGAAATCTATAGAATCTACAGAATCTAAAGAAATCTACAGAATCATCATAGAGTGAAATCTTCATCCTGAATGAAATCATAGAATCAACCAGGTTGGAAGACACCAACATTTTACTGTATTAAAAAACTCAAATCAACCAAAAAACCTTTATTGGTCTTGGTACATGTATATGTTTTCTGTAGTTAAATCTTTAAAAATAATCATCAATATACAATTTACTTACTTGTGGCACAGCAAGAGAACATTTTGCTACAGCATCATAAGCCTTCTTATAGCTTCCCAGCTCATTCAAAGCTTTTGCTTTCCGATAGAGCGCTCTGAAATTGTTTTCATTCAATTGTAATGCTATCTCACAGCTTTCTAGAACTTTTTCATGCAAGCCCTAAAAGAAGAAGGTGTTAATCAGAATTATTGTCATTGAAATAATCAATTTAAACTGTATTAAATGAAGATATTGAAACACTGTAAAGCATTCACCAAGGCCACTGCACATTGCATGTATGAGTTCTCGAAGTCACCAATTTATGCTGCTAAAAACAAGCAGGGCAATCATTCATGTAAAATTCAGTAATAGTTATTAGCTTTTTCACAAGAGGCATCTTATTCTAGAGAAAGCAGCAGACTCAAGTGCAATCAGCAGTATAAATGGATAAAAATACTACTCCATCAACTTCTAAGGCCAGTATGACTCTTTTATGTTAATATTCTAGTAACCAAAAATATCTTGATGATCATATTTGTAAAAAGAAGATACTAAAGAATATGCCAAAACGATGATTTGAAACATGACAATTATCAAATCAACACCAAGAGCTTTTCACTCACTAGGAACCTTTCCATGTCTACATATTTTCCTAGCACATTGCTCCTGAGAAATTGCACTGTTTAAATAGAATCTTACCATATTTGAAAAACATGCTATCCTGTTCACATGCAGCTTCTCTAAAATATCATCAGAAACGTGGATTTCTTCAGAATTAGCATAATCAGCTATGTTTATAGCTTCTGTATAGTGACTCAGTGATCCTCTCCAATCACCTTCTCGATATACATCATTACCTTCATTAAAAAGATTTCTAACAAGCTCTCGTATAAATAACTGGAACAAAGAAAAGAAACATCAGTCAACAGCAGTTTTGTTGTCTATGTTCCTTATTTCCAAATATATTTTAAATAAAAAAATGTACTTGCAACTTCACAGAATCAAAATTAAATGCACAACTTCTGTCTCTATTAGTATTTTTTCTTCTGACACATTTCAATCTCTAACATTCAACATCACAAAACATGCAAATATAACAAGCTGAACTACTAACAAAAGAACTACTTCATATAAGCAGCTTAAAAGATACATATACATAAATGTTCCATATATTCTTTTAGAAAGCAGCAGCCATAGCAACTGGCAAACCAGTAGTACACAAAGGCTGCATTTGCAGAGCAAAAGATTCTTCTTAATCTATAATGTGAACAAGTGAATCTATAACGTGAAAAATTGATTTTTTTCTAATGTGTTCTCAAATCCAATTAAACCACCTACCACCTGATAAAAACGCTACAAAGATGTGTGAAAATGTTACAACAAAAATAATGCAACATAATGACATGTAGCAAACCAAAGTATGTTATGGAGACTTACAGAACTGATATCGTTTTATCTCACTTTTGTTGTGCTACTCTAAACTTTACTCAGAATAGCACACTGCTTTATTCAAGGAATGCTCCAAAACCATCCTTAACACCAGCAGAAAAAGCTTTAATCTAAATTGCTATGTAAGTGAATGACAATATAAGTATTCCTCCAGTTCCACACACTGGAAATAGTAAATTACTATTCATACTATACCATTACAGAAACTACAATTATAAGCAAGAATAAATATAAAAAGATATGTTCATTGTAAAAACCCTTCTGGAAATGCAAATGTTATTTCATTACCTCATACTGTTCTTGTGTCCCTGGATAGGGCAAAGTAGATCTAGAAAAATAAAACACAAAATTTATTTATACATACTGCTTAAAAGATGATCAAATCAGGGAATATTGGTTCTTACTAAAAGCAATCTCACTCTAAGAGGCAAATCTCAAAATACTGTCTATGGTGTGCGTTGAATGTGGCAAGAGAGCTGCAGATTACTTTTGATTAAATAACTTTTCCTTATTACTAATGACTCATTTTCATTTAAAGATAAAATTGGTGATGTAACTCAGCTGTATTAAGGTTTTGAATATTTTGAGTTTAAAACTGCAATGTTTAAAAACAATTTCCTTCCTCTCCTCCACTCAACAGAAACAGATTATACATGTAACTATTCTAAAATGACAAATCATTTGTCAGAAGAATACCTCAGTTTTAATTAACTCATACCAATGATGCAAGAATTTAAAAGAGTGCTTTTGTATGACACACAACAGATCTTCTCTAGCACAGAGCAGAAGTATTTACTTTTAACTTTTTGTGAAAAAAAACAGGAGCCCTCTCCCTTCCCATATGGGTTATCTGAGAATCTGTTTCTAAATAATTTTCAAAACGGCAGGTTTGGGGCTTTTTGTTTTGTTTTGTATTTTGGTTTGTTTTAAAGAATGCTTTAAGTGAGCACTGAACTAGGGTGACATTTCACAATGATTTTAAGCTAGCCAGGATCCTCTAGAGAAGAATGTGGCATTCATCCAAATGGAAATTAACCACTGAGATCAGTTTTCATTGGGTTAAATTTTAGCTCCACTAAGCTGAAATGTTTGGGTAATGGTAAGGAAAAAACCTCCCACTCATCTTAGGTGTAGCTGTCCATAAGTGTAAGGTGGATTTTTACGGCTATTAATTTTTTCACCCACCATAAAAACTCCATGCTGATTTTTCTTGAAAGCAGAGAAGGAATATCCTCCCATCTTCAATATGCTCTTTTTTTTTTTTTTCAAACTGCTCCCCATTTCCACATTAGGGTTAACAAATACTCTAAGACGAAAAACAGGTCTTCCTCCTTCCTCTGCTGGTGCTATATACATTAAAATGACTTTCCCAGAGCTATTCATATGTATAAACATACAAGAATAAGACCACAAAAAACATACTCTATAAACTGGAGTCCTTTCTTAATGTCCTGTTGTCTAGTGCTTCTCTCTTCCGACACATTGGACATGTTATCCTGACCATCCAGTTCTTGTATATGCCACTCCTCAAAAAGGGAAGAAATATAAATGGTTGTTAATATGTAGCAGTTTGCATTTGGTACACTGGTACAGAAGGATCCAATCTCCCTTCAATACTAAGTCCACTATACAAAAATAATACTGCATACCACAGCCTCAGAGAACACACTCTGAGGAAACTTCGAACACTGAAGTGCCCAAAGTAGTAGAGGTAGAAGCCCCAGGTCAGAATCAACACACTATCTGTCCGTGCCCAGTTACACAATGCTTTTATGGAATATCTTTCTTCTAATTCCTACTTTATCTTTGGTTTTCCACTTATTTACTCTAGATGATGCTGAATCACATTAGTGAAACGAAATCAAGCTACAAGCACAGCCTGCACATACTACTGCTAAAGCAAGTTAAGGTTCCACACTGTCCTCTTTTAATAGCTTTATATTTCCTTTGTTAGTTGAAGTAGAAATAAACTCAAGAGTTTGCTGTATTTATTAAAATAATTATAGCAGCAGTAGTAGTATTAATAACAACAACAGTAGCAAAAACAACTAACCTCAAACTGATTAGAAAACTACTAATTAAGTCTAATTCCAGACTCTCTCATCATTATCCAAACACTACGGTGTAATTGGAAGCAAAATACTACAGCTTTAATAATATCTACCAGTTGACTAGGGTATTTTGGAAACTATACCAGCAAACACTAGCTAGTGCATTCGAAAAACTGAATCACTTCAGTGTAATTCCACATCATCAGTTTGACATTTCAGTCAAATATAAGTAGTCTGAACAAGTAATTATTTTTCTACTTCACACCCTTCATTTACTGAATTTACAAATACTCAAGTTAAGCAGCCTACAATGATCTGTCTAATCTTCAAGATAGGGCTAAAGTGTGGTTTCACAGCTGCATAGAGTTGTGACTAACTGCAGTGTAAGAATATAACTTGCTTTTACAAAAAAGATCAGCAACGCAGTTTTTTTATGAAAATACCAAAATTCAGAAAAAAGCTTCTAGTTTCAGGGAATAGACATCTTTTGTGAAGAAAATTATTTTTGTAGTACTTTTTAGTTTTAAAAAAAAAAAAAAAAAAAAAATCAACCTGCATGCAATACCTGTTAGATCTGAAACTAAGATAACAAAACCTCAGTGTTTTCTGCCAGGCTACCACTTCACATCAATAAGGGAAGAATGAAAAAACAGTAAAACAAAAACCAAAACAATCCCCAGCAAACTCAACAAAATGCCAACTGAAAACAGAAACTGGCAGGAGAATAAACTCTACACTTCCTTGGAATAAAGAAACAAACATTAGAGCTTTCAGTTCTGATGTTTACAAACTTTTTGAAATAATAGTAAACAAACATAATTCAAGCCATTAAGACTTAGTTCTATTATAACAATATTCCTAAAACAAGCATAGGAAACTGACTAATTTTCTTAAGGTCAACAAGCAAACGAATGGAAGCAGTCCAAGGTCCCCATTTCACCTCACTTCCCTAATATCAGCAACCTTTACAAAAATAAATGAAAAATTAATCCATAGATAAATACTACAGGCAGCTACAACAGTTCACTGACAGAAACTGTTAGGATACTGCTTGTAGGGTTATAAATAGCACTCAGCAATCTACTTTCCAAGAGGAAATAACCACAAACACTTTTTATTTATAACTGGTTTCCACATTATTTTATGTGTCATCTTCCACAAGTTAGTGATATACAGTGTGTGTTTGGTGCAGACATTGAACAACTGTATTACAAATGTTTTAAGGAACGTCTATGAAAAAAAAATAAACTCCAAAAAGAAATTTATTGGGTGTCCAATTTATTTACTCATTCATGGCTTAGGTTTTAGAATTCTTGAGGGATTGTAAGAACACAAAATTCTCAAGCCAACCAAAGACAGCAGCAATGCCAGCATATGCTTTCCCACAAAAATAAGCTAGCTATGTAAAACTATAAAAATGGGAATCATCAATGTCAATAATGGACAGTGACAGCTGAAGGTCATTAATTCCCAGTGATGATAGCTCTGTTTTTCAAATAATGTTATGATTTTTTTTTCTGTCTCAACTAAAGGCTATTTTAGCTCCCTAAATTAACAACTGACAAAGAATACCATGCCAACAGAAGAGTCTTGCATATGTCAAGATCTGGGCAAGTAGACTAATTTTAAGCAACCTCTGTACTCCACACTAACAGCTTCCAAAGAGATGGAAAAAGTCCAACAGAGTAACAAGTGCATTTATTTATCACCTCTGGCATAAATATTAAAGAATAAATGGTACATTAAAAACTTGAGGATGTGCAGATCCAATTTCTCCATAACGACTAAGTTAATGGAAATGTTACAAGCAGGCATCACAGATACAATAGCTGGCAAATGATGAACATATGTGAGTGGTGTCATTTATTATTCAAAGACATTTTCTATTTTTTTTCCTACTTAGTCATTTGAATCCATACTGTTCAGGCAAAAACTATGTCTCCTTAACATACTCTGACAGTCAAATTGCCTCAATATCACATGATTTTGCAGAGGATTTAAAACTTGTTCAGATAGCATCTCTAACAGCATGTCTCTCATCCAAACCATCCTCAGATCCTCTTGAGCAATGACAAACATATTAGACTCATACACAAGGCAAACAACAGTCATGCTTTGAAATGTAATGCAATCTTAGCCACTTCTGAATTTAAAAAAATCCTATTTAGCAACAGCTTTTCTCCACCATCTGCAGGAAGAGAATTCGAAACAAATATACATAAGTACACACATTATAAAGAAGTTTCAATTGTTGTTTTGTTGTTTATAACATTACTAGAAAAGCAAAGTCTACACTGTTGCTTTACTCTCTGTGCAATTCACTGAAATAAACAAGGTAAAGGAAAGAAAGAAAGAAAAAAAAACCAACAACAAAACAGTACGGGCTCTGGAAAAAGAGAAAAAAAAAAGGCAGCATACTAATGGACCCGTAACTAAGGTCACAGGGTGAACGACTGTTGCAGTAAACGCAGTATTTCTATAACTGCTGCTGAATGATCAATACAAATTCAATTCACTAAACCTACTACAAAAAAAGAATAATAATAATAAAACCTGCCTAACCCAAACAAGTTAAAGAACAATTTGTACTCTTTTTATCTTTATCACAGGCTTCAACTCATCCTGTTTCACAAAAGCAGAAGTCAAGTGACAGTATACCGCCAGCTACCAGTATCACCTTTTCTCATAGATGCTGGTTCCTATTTATATAAATAGGAGATATGGAGGGAAATAGCTTTGTGCCAGCTCTGGCAGACAGAAATACCTACATTTCTCTTTTATACAGATTCACTCCTTCCTCTTACTGGTTACTTGTTTTCCTTGCAGAACAGAGCAAAACAATTTTCTTGTTTTCTATATTTTGGCATTTATGAGGAATTCAAGATGAGTTTTAAAGGACACACAGTATTTAGGATATGTCTGTGGTAATTCTTCAGCCACAAGAGCTTTGGATATAACAATTGCTGAACTGTCTTGCAAAGCAAAACTGACATTTGGAACACAACTCAGTACATTAATTCAGAATGTAGCAAATTAAGAATTTCTGTAGAAGGAACTACAGGCCTTGTTAACTCTGAAAGTGAAGGTCACACTGCTTAAAATTTTGGACAGCCTAGCTTTTCCACTTCTAAACTGCAATCTCAATGAGCAAGTATCTACAGTTTGCCATACACAAGCTCCCTCAGTTGAAAATTCAGTCTCAAAGGATAGGGAACTGGGCAGGACTAATCCTTTCTCCAGCTGTATATTGTTTTGCAGACAGCTTAATTAGAGAGGAATAGAGAATAAAGGAAAACTGTGTAACATTAATTAGGTACCAGAACCACTACCACTAGGAATTAATAACCTTCAACTCAGCAAATAATTTGGTTATTGTTTGTTATTGACACTAATGGTTCCAGCTATTATAAACACTTCAGATAAGCATTCTCTGCACCTTAAGGCCTAAATGCTGAAAACAACTTGATGTCAGTGGTCCTTGTTGCACTTCCATCTCCACTGAGCTAAAATTTACTAAGCACTGTTACAGCTGTGTTGTTCTAAGATACAGAAGAACAGCTCCTTGTCATGCATCACTGAGTTTACTGTTAAAGCAGTTACTGGGTTACAGGAATCTCAGATTAGATCTTTGTACAACACAAAGCACATTAAAGATTTTATCATGATTGCTGCTGATAGATCTCTACCAGCCTCAGTAGTTCAGCTCAATTCTGAACCCTGACTGGGTGCAAGTCGAGTGAAAATCACACTGAGCAGAGACCTCCTTTTGTATTCTAGCATCAGGCCTCTCCCTCTCTATGACCCAGACAGGAGGAAAAAGTAACAATTTCAAAATATTACATCAACTCAGTCAAAAACTAACCCATCATCTACACCATCATATATCAGAATTCCATCAGCAATCAGAAGTTGTGAAACTAGAAGCCTGTGTGTTAAATGAAAACATGAACAGTTCACCAATGTTTCCATATGGTTAAACTGTACTCCAGAAGACAGAAGTTACACTCTGAGTCCTAGTATAAGGGGAATACTGCAAAGAGAACCAGAACATTGAAGCAGAACAGTATGAGTGGTTACATGACTAAAAGGCAGATAGTGTAAATCCCTTTCACCTGTAAGAAGTCCACCTCTGCTGCTGCTTCCTGCATCACTAACAGCAGTGACAAGCATAATGGTATCTGGATCCAAGAAGCTAGGGGCACAAGAAAGCAGGCCCCTACCCAACAGACAGGAGCAAGATAAGAAAGTGGTACACATGCAGCAATACATCCTCACTGCTTCTCAGAGAGATCTCACCAACAAAAATAACTCCATTACCCACAGTTCCAACTTAGCCAAGAATCAAACTGGACATCAGAAACCTGCACAACACAGAATAAGTCTGACTCAAAGCACATTTCCCAAACAAATTTTATTGCCCATCCTAAGCATCTGACAGTTTTTCTGTAGTTACAGATAATAAAAGTACAGTGTCTTACAGAGATGTGAATTGCTCAACAAACTTGGCTCAGGCCAACCTGACACCAAGAGAAGGATGGGAAAACAGAAATGTTAATACAAAACCTTTTAGAAAATATCTTCCTCAGATAGTTAAGAGCATAAAATTCAATATTCATGCGCATGCACCACTGGACTGTTACATAAGACATTTCAAACATGTTAACATGCTGTGGGAGGAAAACAAGGAAAACATTCTATGACACATTTTAACAGTTTTAATTCCTCTGCTTTATCTAATACTTCGAGTTGCAATGTCCGCTGAAAGAGTCACTTAACACAGACATAACTCAGTTTCAGTATTTATGTAAAGAGGAACAAACATGACCTGTGTCAAAATGGAAGTACCTAAATTTAAAAAATTAAACTGAACATACAGCAATAGTTCAACATCTATTCATTCCACATTATCTACTTCAAATATTAAGTTGCATCTCCTCACTCACAAAACAGTAAGATGCTGTTCAAAGTTTGTTTTCTGTTTCCACAGATTTCCTACATTATCTTTAATCCATGAAAGAAACAGGAGAGAACAAGGATGCACTGTACAGTTACACTCCTTTTCTCTAGGAAATTGAAGGATAGGTCTGGAAGACTTCGGTTTATGGTTCCACTAGACATTTTAATACAGATCCAAAATGCAAGCTGAAGAAGCATCATCTTATAAATAAACCCAGATTTATCAACAGAACGTACAGCAGCATAAGCTTTTTTAAGTGATTCCCATGACCGCGGTTGACAGCCTCTGGGTGTTTTTTTGTTGTTTTTACTTCCTGTAGTTATGTCATGACTTTCTGCAGTAATACTAACAGTACTGCCTAACCGGGCAGCATTAAAAACGCGTAAATCGGGCACGGTTGAACGGGAAAACAGGTGACAGCGCGCACGCAGCCCGAAAAACTCGCCAGGCGCGAAACGCAATCGCGGTGGCGCGGGAGAAGCCGGGGCAGCGGCCGGGCCGCTGTCAGCGCTTTGGTCTCTGTTTTTCCTGTCAAACACGGCGTTTTGTTCTGCTCACGAAGCAACACAATACGTCAGTACTCATCAAGAGTGATTGGGCGCGGAGCGCGGCCGCCGGGCCCGGGTCAGGCCGGGGCTGAAGGGCCCGGTTCCGCCGTCACCCTGAGCCCCAGGGGCGACGTCCCCTTTGTTCGCGCCAACTGGATCGCGACGCCGACAGAAAACCCTCTCCAACGGCGCCCACTGCCCGGCCTGGCCAACTTCGTCAGCGAAACCTACCGCGCCTGCCGCCTCCCCCGTACCGGGAAGACATACGCAGCGAGAGGGCCGCTTCCCTCCCCAAGGAGAGGCAAGACAGCGAACTTCGCGGCGCCGGGACGGCGCGGTACCATCGTCGCCCGAAGAGCTGCTGGCAGCCGCTGTGCGAGAAGGGGAGGGAGTGGCTCCCCCCGCCCGTCCCGTCGAAAGCAGCGGAAAGGAGCGGGCCAGCCGGGCGGCTCCGCCCGCGCCGAGAATTCCCTTCCTCAGGCGGCGGGGCGCCGCCGCGCACGGCGAAAGCAGCGTCTGATTACCGACCTCGCTCTCCGGCCGCGCAGCCCCTACCTTTCTGCTCAGGCCCGCGGGTTCACAGCGCCGCGGAAGGCGGAGCCAGCGAGCCGGCCGCGCGACAGCGGCGGCGACAACGACGGCGACAACGGTAGCGGCCGTCCCGCTCCGCCCTCGGGAGACCCACTGCTTACCCCCACTCCTGAGTGCGCCCTCTGTTGCTGGGAGGCCGCGGGCACAGCCTGCAGGTTGCCTGACTCGATTGGCTGAAGTGCTAGCAGTGCGGGCTTTCTCATTGGGTTGTTTCACTTGTTTTGGAAATGGGCAGTCCTGATTGGTGGCAGCTAAGAAACTATTTGATGCCGATTGGCTGTCTGCCTAGCATCTCTCCTCCCGTATCTTTTTCCTGTCAGTTACAGAGCGGACTCCGCCCCTAGGTTTCTTCATCGCCTTGAGTAAACTGTGGCATATGGCTGCTTTAACAGGCAACGTCCGCGCCACGAATGAGCCTCTCAGCTGCCATCGTCTGGAGACACCACGGAACTGTCAGCCTCCCGTTGGTTCTCCGGGAAGCGGCCTGACGTGGGCCGCCTGCTTGCCGCGCCCCATGAGAGTCCTCCCCTCGGGTGACGTCACTCGCCTTCCGGTCAGCCGTAGGGGCTACTGAGCGTGCTCCGTGTCGCATGTCCCTCGGCGGGGTGGGATCGTGAGGTGGCGAGGCCCGCTAACCGGCGTCCCTGGTCAGGCTGGGGCCGGGCGCTGCGCCCGCAGCTGCCCTGAAGGAACGCAGAGCGAGCCGGTGGATGCGAGAGCGCTGAGGGAACGACAGTTGGCCCTGGAAGCGGCAGTCAGGGTATTGCCCGGCGGCGTGTGGATTCTTTCTTCCCACACACCGGCGGGACCTGAGGTCACCCTACTGGGATGAGTACCGTTGACCCCGGGAACTCATTCTGTCTTCTGACTCTGCACTCGGAACACACGCTCAGGAAAGCCGTTTGGCCAGATAATAGACTAGCAGTGATCGGAATGCTTAAGGAACCTTGCTTTACCTCTGCTTAACCGGTGGCGGCTGCTCTCAGCGGGCGAGGACCGCGCCTGCGGGCTGCGGCATCATCGATATCTTCCATGCCCTCACGTGTGAGGAGACAGGATTCTTCCCTCTCTTACAGTGCGCATAATTGGTATTCTAACAATGGTTTGGGTTTTTTATGTTTTGTGATTTTTTTTTTTCCCCAGTAACGTTAGTGGTGCCAGTAATCAGTGATGCCAATGTCAGTGGTGCAGCTGACCAGCCGTGTACTGATGTCACAAGACATAAGAAATAACGTAATAAAAAAGATGCCAGTATTTGAGACACTGTTGCGGTGTATATGGGAGAACTGCATAAAGAGAAGTTTTGCAGGTTTTAACAGATACAGTGTACAAGTGCTGCTACCGTTAATTGAGAAGAAAAGGGATACAGCCAATTAGTTTATCAGATGGAGTTACACTGATGGAAGGTTCTCTGACCTGGTGAAGCCAATGTACCTAACCATTGTTCCGGTCCAGTTATTGTGGAGGGACTACGAATAAATTGCTGGAACGCTGCCTTCGGGCGTTTCCCAGCAGCAGCTGTAATCTGCAGGAAGCATTATAAACTAGTAAGCAGTCATTCCATGATGCCTCGCCGCAACTTCTGGATTGCTTGACTAAATCGAAGATGAATTTTGCCTTCCCCAGTGGCAGCGTCATGAGCAGGTAGGCCAGCAGAGGGCATGAGCCTCACTCGTGGTTTTTGGGGTGCTGGCCAGGCCCACGCTTTGTGTCAGTTGAATCCTGAAAGGCCAAGTTCATGTTTGACCTGAATCCAGGAAAAGCGGGACGGTAACAGTTCTTTTAGGTTGAAAGGTTCAAAATTAGAAAGGACTTCTGGAATTAAAATTTATGTACAATGTTTTGCCACACAGCCAACGTATGAAAGTGTGTGTGTGTGTGATATGTTAAGAGATTTATCAGCCAGAAAAAAAAAAAAGAGTAGTAAGGATTATAATGGGTAGATGGGAGATCAGGGAGTCTAAGATATCATTTTTGATGTGTTAATTGTTCGAAGTATGCAAAAATATACAAATAAAACTTCTTGGTGGAGTAGAAAATTCAATAGTTGTTTGGAAAGCCATACAAAGAGCTTTGAAATGTGATTTAAAATTAAATTGAAGATGTAGGGCATTTTGCATTAATGGAGAGAAAATACTAGAGTAAATAAATTAGACAGACTGATGAAAGTGAAAGTTACGCTGCATAAACTCTCACCAGGTTAACTGCAGTTTCTCAGCTTACTAAACCTTGACACTGCATACCCATTAAAAAAACCAAAAACAACCAACCAAACAAAAAACTTTAAAAAAGGTTTTGTTTTGTTTTGTTGCTGCTGCTGGTGCTGGTGGTTTTTAAGCTTTGCTGAGATCTAGAAGGTCTCGATCTCATAGTAATCTAAAAGACAAATTACTATGACTTCTAGGAGTGTAGTTTTAGTTAACAGTTCTTCAGGAGAGACCAGGGAGCAAGATGCATGCGGACTCTGTCTTTGCACATACCTGTGTCTACCGTAGCATGTGGACTGTTCCAGAAGAAGCACATTTGTAGAGCAAAACTTGTGTGCATGTCCAGTGCTCAGCATCAGTGCATGTTTCAGGGCTTTTACTTTGGAATAGTTTTAGCCTGAGCACTTAGGTTGCATGTAGAGGCTGGAGTACACCTTGTCCCATTTTTCCCCAAGGGAATTCCAGTTACACGTTCTGAGACAACTCATAAAATTAACAAATGCACAGCACATGGGGACAATCAATCTGGCTCACTTCAGAGCCAAACTATGACACTAACAGAGACAGACACTTCGTGAGGTAGCTTACTCTTAGCAGCAATGATGTATCTGAAAAAAAGTTGTGGAGGAGACTTTTGCATAAGCAAGGAGCTATCAGGCCAGGTTTTGGGTTTGCAGTCAGGGACGGTAATCACAAGCTAGAGTGTTTAGGTTTCTTTCTCAGTCACTGAATAAGAGACACCAATTCTTTTTACAATTTCAAGAAAAAGAGCAGAGGCAGTAGTTGCTTAGGAGCCTCTTTAAGATGGTAATCAGATTATCCTTTTCATAGGTGAGCTAAGTAGGTTAAATATCTTCAAAGCCTCTAAAGTGTACCTCTCATATCCTGAAAGCTATTAACACATTGACGCTGTCTCTTTCCCTGCAGTCTTAGGTCAAAATGGTGAAATGTTACATACACCTGTCTGCCTGCCTTAACCTCAGCCACATAGCTAAAATACAAAGTTCCCAATCATCATATTGGCTCGTAAGAATTATTAACTTTCTCCATGTATTATGGAGGATGCTGAGGCCTTTCCCATAGACAACCTGCCACCACAATGCTTGGTTATAGACCAATACCTTAATTTTTGTAAACAGCATAAGCAGTTATTCATCAGCTGATCTTAACTGTTATCCTTACTCCAGAGTGGCTAGGAGTCGTCCAAAACTTGGATTAGTAAAAATGGTACTTTCAAGCTGACATATTTAAAAAAACTGGAGTTTCAAGTCCCTAACAGTAGTGTTTGCTTTTTAACATTCTACTTTATATTGGAGAACATAGTGAAAAACAAAATAATCTGAATAATCTGTCTCCTAAAACATAGTGCAACAAAAGACACATTAAAAAAAATACATATACCACGAAAACCTCTGAATTTAAATAAAACTTTCAATAAGGACTCATCAAAGTTGACTAGGTTCTAAAGAAATTACTTTTGACAGAAAAAAAGAGAATTAAGATAGCTAATGCAGTTGGTGTTGCTTCTGGTTTTCTGTTGTTGGACCTCAAACTGATGAGAGGTTGTGCTTTGTTTATAATCATTACTGAAATGCAGAATTAAAAATACATCTTTTCAAGAATGGTACAGGAATATTTTGCCATTGTGTAGATCAGTCTGAATCAACAGTCACTTCATTAAGTGTTCTAGCCAGCAAATGAAACTTTAAAGTGTGTCAAAACCAGATATTAGAAACTTGTATGTTTATCCTTTGACTTCTCTCTTCCATGGAGAAGCAGATTTTTTGCTTCAAATTAGGGAAAAAAACTCAAACCACCAGCAGAATACTTAATAATTGAGATTCTATGAAAATATAAATATTTTAAGTAGTGTTTTAATTATTGTCAAACTTGAAGGATTATCATTTTAAGGAAATCATAGAAATAAAGCAGAAAAGCATGAGAATGCTTTGGATGAGATTATGAGGAGCCTGATATAAGTGGAAGGTGTCCCTGCTTATGCTAGGGAGACTGGAATTAGCTGTTCTTTAAGGTTCCTTCCAACCCAAGCCATTCTATGATTTCTGCCATAGACACTCTAAGAAAGTATTTTATTAAAAAAAAAAAAAAAATCACACATTGCATCTCTTTGTCCAGGTATTCAAGGTAGTGTAACAAAAATCATAAAATCTCAGGGATTTAATTGGATTCCTATTAAAGCTGCCATGTGAACCAACACAGTCATTGGAAGTGATTCCACAGGGAACTGTTGTGAAGAAATTATTACCTTGAAAATTAAGGTTGCTGCATTTTCTTCTTACCCAAAAGAGTCAGTATTTCCCAGTGTGCTTACTCCTTCAGGAATTTGGGAAGTGAGTGTAAACCACTCTGGTACTGCTGCCTAATTTAGTAGTACTGACAAAAACTGCACCTGTGAACTTTATTGTAAGTATCTAGGTACAGAGGAATTACTCCTGTATGCAGTTTCAGAAGTGATGAGTTCCCTGGCAGTGGGCTAACAATATAATGAGTTTCTCAGAGTTCTAATTCTAAAGTACAGAACAGAATCCAGATGAATGGGCAGTTTACAGTGCCCATTACACATAATGGCACTGGTGGGGCAGCAAGACCTTTCACAACAACCCACATGAGTATTACATGGCAGGATATGGGATATATGAAGTAATGGAGAATTGAGTTTGAGAAACAACTGCAACAGAAACACAGAAGGCAGAGTCCTGTTCCGTGTACCTTTGAGCAAGTCAAGTTTTCATTTATTTCATGCTCTTTTAATCTTTAAATACGTTTTTGTGTTTCTAACCACTTAGGCTTCCACTACATTTTGAGTTTTGAGCTTGCCTTCTGTAAGATACAAAACTAACCATAGATGGTTGTTTTTTTTTAACTTGAATGCTGTACTCTAAAATTTGTCACTCCACCCCTTTGCTGTATACAAAAGGAAGTTCTAAATTGTCAGGAGAGCTAGCATTCTCTCAAACCTCATTATGAAGCATATATAATTATGCTAAGCCATTGTTAGAAGCTATTTTAAAAAGGAAATGCTGCCTGCCTTCTGAGGTTTTTCTGTACACAGTTTGGACATGTCAACCTTTCTTTAAGAAACAAGCACAAGTAGCACACTTCAAAGCAAAGGAAATATGACAAGGAGCTAGGCTCTTCCAGGTTTATATCTCCACCTTGCTGCCAACTTCAGGGCTTCAGTTGTCACAGGTCTCATTATTTCAATCTGTAAAATTGAGCTTTCCGTTTTAAAACTTAAGCAGCTGTTGCAGTGATTATTTGTTTACATTTACATGTACTTCCTTCTGTAAATGATGATCTCAGGTATTAAATACTGGATTATACATCTTTCTTTGTTACCTTTTAGAGATACAGTATTGAACTTTCTACCATTCCTTCCTCTTCTCAATGGCTCTCCCAAATAATTACCTCTAACAAATAATGAATCAACTATTTTTCTTAATAAGAAAAAAAGTATTTCCTTTATTAAATTTTATTTCTGCTATAATTATTACTGTAAGTCAATCAGTTTTAAATAAATTGTCCCCTAACTAGACTGTACCATCTCTGTCTCTGGTCCCTACTCTTAATTCAACTTCTTTCCAGCCACAGGCCCCTTACAGGATATTCTTCTGTTAACAGAACAGGAAGTTCATTATCTTCTAAAATTGTGTGACTCCAGATTTAATCATATGCTTTAATCAGAAAGAATCAAAGAATAAATTACTTTGGCTTGTACAAGAAATTTCAGGGCTTATGACATACAAGGCAGATGAGATGATTTGACGTTCAACTCGATAAATAAATGACAAGTGGCTTAAGAAACCAAAAAAGAAAATGTGGTGGCCAAAATAAAGTGATAAAAAACAAAATTCAAAGACAAAAAAACCCTAACAAGTGGAAGGAATGAGCTTACAGAGTGAGTGGTGGCTCTTGTTTCAATGGCACCCCCTCTCTAAAGGGCTGTGCTGCTTGGTGTTCTCACACAGGTTCCTAAGTCCAGTATTTCAAGTAAAATTAGGACTGCTGCAGCTCTCCCTCTTCAAATTGCAGCCGTAATGATCATAGAAGGACCTACCTATTTCCAGTTCTTCCAGTTGTGGGATAGTGAGCTAATTATGCAATTACAGAACACTGAAGCGGGGGGAATGCAGTGTATACGCTACAGTACTAAACTGTTCTTTCTTTGTATGAAAGTGATTGTCTAGTATTTATTATTGAGTGCTTCTTTCTGTCCAAAGGAAAATGCATTCTGTTCTCTAGGATCAGGGGCGAAGTTGCTACAGAGCATTACCTACTTTGCTTTTTTAAAATCTACTCCATAGCATGTTTGCACACATCCATAGGCAAACTATTTGTTGCATCAACAAAAATGTAAAAATCAAAAATGCTAGTTGATTGTAAATGAAGAAAATGAACCTTGAACAGCATCTCAGCACACAATTATCCTTGAACATCCAGGCATTTTAAAGAACAAATCTAAACAAAAATTCAGTGTAGTATTTTACAGGATAAATATTAATTAGAATTGTGTATGTAGTTATGTTTTGGTATGGCTCCCCTGACCCTCCATTCTAAATAAGACTTGGACACAAGCAAAGATTATCTGTTCTTGGCAAATCCTTCCTAGGGATTACATGGTACATAAACTAATAAGCATTTATCTTTTCTTCCTTCAGAGAGAGAGGAAATAACTAAAGCAACATCAAAACATTAACACGGCATAAAGAATTCCAAACTGAATTAGGAAATTAAAAGGTTAGGATTTTCACAGGAATATCAAATCACCATTAAGTATGCAGACCTTGTATACAGACCACACATAAAATTCCAGATACTCCGTGTGTCACACTGTTTTGCTCTGTAAAATAAAAATGTCAACTATGCAGAAGCTGTTTAAAACATAATCCAGATATGGTCAGCATAAAATTTTGTGTGCAGCATATATTATTTCTATTTTTTTGTAGTACTGTAGCCACAAAAACAAAATTTCAATCATTCAACAGAATTTAAATGAAAATACTTAGGACAAAATAACTGAGGCACAATTAGAATATGTTAAGTTTTATACCATAAAAAGGTAACAAGTGTATTTAGTATTTGCTATCTGTAATCAACCTGACTAGTAGGGTATTGCACTGTTGACAGAATGAGTAACATAATAATAAAAGGTGAACAAGTAAACAGACAAGAAAACTGAGCATTTTATTTTTAAGCAGTTTAAAATGTTTAGAGACAACAAAGAGATAGTACACATTCTAAAAGTTATACAAAATCATACTATGTGCAATTTGTCTCTTTGCTCTTAGAGGAACAGTCTGTGCAGTCTCTATAAATCCATGTTCTGACTTCACCTTGAATACTGTATACAATTCTGCAGCTTCCCCCACAAGTGAAAAATAGAACTGGAAGAAGATTGAGAAATAGTCAATAAGGACAAAGCATATAAATGGAATTTCAGAACAGTGAGTTAAAATGGTAGGAAAGTAGTTCTTCATGAAAAGGCGACTGCTGATGCATATGACAAAGTTGTAGAGATAGTAAAAGAATCAAACAAAGCCTTAAATCTCTTTGAATTCAGTACAGATTATTTGTGCCTTTGCATAGCTTAGTTGCTGATATGTGGAAAAATAATTGTCAGTAGATTTTACTGCATAGAACAGGCCTATGCCTCCCCTGCCTGCAGGGCAGAGTTTCATGAAACCTTTAGGCAAAAAGAAAAGTATCACTGAAGTCTCCTACTGGCAGGGTGGAACTGGTAGTTTGAAGCTATCTGCTATCAACATCATAAAGTCGTAGGATCACGTACGTGGTAAGGGATTTCTGCTCAACGCAAGTCCCATGAAATCAGCTTGCTTTAGGCCACGTCCAGTTGAGCTATGAGTATCTTTAAGCATGGAGTTGCCACAGCCTCTGGACAAGCTGTTTCAGTATTTGGCCATATTGTGTTTGAAAAAAAATATAATAATTTGTTTCCTGTATTGAAGTTCCCATGTTGTAACCTGTGCTCATTGTCTCATGTGCATCTCTGGGAAGAATCAGGCTCTATTTTTATTATGCCATTCCATTAGGAATTGGTAGAAAGTAGTATGGCCTCCCCTTACCATCCTCACCTGAGCAAATCCATCTCTCTCAGATCTTTTTTTGTATGTCATGACCTGCAGCCCCTTGAACAGTTTGGTACCTTCACTACCCTTGCTTCAGTATGTCAATTCCTTTCTTAGAATAAGACACAGAACTCCAGATATATAATTTCACAAATGTCAAATGGAGGGGAAGAACCACTTCCCTCCAAACCTACCAGTTACACACAGTCCAGTAGGCAGCTGGACACATTTGCGGCAAGAGCACACTGTTGACCAACATTCAACTTGTCCACCATGACCCCCAGCTCCTTTTGTACAAAGCTCCTCTCTATTCAGTCAATTACCAACCTGTTCTACTGCATGAGGTTATACCAACACAGGTGCAGGGCTTTGCATTTGCCTTCACTGAACTTCATGAGGTACCGATTTTTCCAGTCTGACTAGGTCTTTCTGAGTAGCAGCCCTGCCCTCCAGTGTATCAACCACTCCCCCCAATTTGGTATCACCTATAAACTTGCTGAGAGGTCACTCCAGCCCATGATCCTGGTCATTACATCAGCCATTTTAAGAAGCCAAACTGATGTAACCTGTATAAAAGAAATTCAAACATCCATGATCCTTCCAGAGATATGCTAGAGATTAAAATTTTATTTTACAAATCTAAGAGTTGCATTGCTAAGTCTCTTTCTTTTCTAAATATAAAACTAAAAAATAGTTCTAAGTTTCACAAGAAGCAGGCCCTGGGGCTTTTTTTTTGGGTGGGAATACTGAGATCTAGAATTTGACTTACAGTAAGAAATCTTTTGGAAGGCAGAGATGACTGTGGAAACTTAAGAGATAAGCAAGCCAGAGATTATGTATAGAGTCCTTCCCCAGAATCTTCCAGATTTGCTCAAAGACAGATGATACATTTCCCGATCATAAAAATGGACAGAGTTGCACCACTATATGCAGGGTACTCCAAGCACATTCTTGCAATCACGTTATTTGTCTTGGTGAGCCTGTGCACAGAATGGACTTTGTGCTGGTAGCTATTATACTTAAGGAGTAGAGAGCAGAATCTGGAACAGAACAAAACCAACAAAAAAGACAGATGAAAAAAGAAAACTGTAGGAGTAATTTAGCTTCTCTGCATACATTATAACTGTAAACCAGTTTCAAAGAGATTTATGTAATAACAACTTTTCCAGCACACAACTATCTGTTATGGGCAGCTACACACCAGCAGTGTTTTTGCAGAACGGGCAGAAAAACATCACTGCCACAGGGCACATAAAGGACAATGCTATAAACATATTCCCCAAAATTCTCTCTGAACATATGCTCCTCATAAGCTTACTATTACCAAAGGAATTACAGGTTATGCTGTAGGCTAATATAGTCTTAAAGTTGGAGTTTGTTCTATATGCTAGAAATAGATTAGAGATGGTAAATGCCAAGTAAATTGAAAAATGGCTTAGCAGGATGTTTTCTGATATTCCAGATAGAGCTTCTCTCTCCAATCTATGCTTTATAACTCTTGTAGTTTTTTGGAACAACATCCCAAACAACACAAGCTGAAGAAAACTTTGGTAAACAGGAAGCATTGGTTGTGGAAAGGAACTAAGGGAGGATGGAAGGATGTGAAAGAGAAGAGAGCCAGACAAGCCTCTAAAAATGGAAACAAAGGACTGAATGTTTCCAAACAACTATTTGATTTTTTAATATATATAAATGTAATGGTGATAAAGTAGTTGATAGTGTGCTGCTTGGACATTGAGTATCTGAAGAACATAGACTTTGTAAGGGATGTATTCCAGGCCAAACCCATATCCCATACCATGTTTAAGAAAATGCTGTGTGACTTCAGGACATTGTCAAGTACAACAATAAAATAAATACAGTCAACTGGGAAGCAGCTCTTCAGTTCTAATTTTTCTGGTATCCTCACAGTTAGGCATATATTTGCTTTCATTATATTCCTCCAGGAGACAGTGACACAGAAGAACCCAATCTGCAACTTAAACTGGTATGCAGAACGCCAAGGTGCAGCTTCACAACTCTGCTTCAGCCATCATGTAACACCTTGAGCAAATCACTCTGTCTCCCTTCCTGTCTCTAACAATGGGAAAAGCATTTAATCGTTTTTTTATTAGTATATTAATTCAGTGATGCAGCAATATATCATATAGCTTAACTGTCTTAATTTTGTAGTACTTCCCTTAGATACCTACAGACCCCAGTATTTCCTTGTTGTCATGACTGCAGATCTTCATAACTGCTAAATGCAGATTCAACCAGATGATCAATGCCTTTTTATTTCTCAGCAGAAATAACTGATCTTTCTAAATGAGAAGCATTAGTGGAAGCAACTTCTATGACTATAAAAATACAGCTTTGCAGCCATTCAGTCAGCAGTAAATACACTCTTACAGTGCTCTTGAAGTCATTACATTCAGTTGCTCACAAGCAATTAGATTAACCATGGTTTAGACCATTCTATCACTTTCCATCAACATTTTAACGTTTTGGATTAATATACTCTTACAATCTTCCTGCATGTGCAGACTCACAAATACTGAGAAATAAGGCTTTTCCAACTAACTTAACAAGTTTGCTCATAATATTGTTATGCTGTAAGAATACTCCTCAGCACAATTGTGTCTCGATTATATAAATCTATTCCTCAGATTTAAGAATAACTTAAAGCAACCATTAAGCCCATGCAGCCTTCTTTGAGAAAGTATATTTGAAAAGCAAATGTTTCTTCCCACCCCTGCACAGCTCCAGTTGACAAGAAGGAAGAATTGATCAGTAAAAAAATACCATTTGGCAAATGAGATTTCTAGAAGCTGTCAAATGGTTTGGATTAAATGGGACACTACTAAGAAGCAAATATGACAAGTATGCACTGCCACAAAAGATTTTATTTGCAAATTTAAAGGAAATTTAATATATATTGTTTTTATTGCTGTATCATTTCCACCTGTATTAACTTCCAACCTGCTACTAGTAACATTTTCCTAGCCATACACTATGGCAATTAACTGGACAGCCTAACTCCTCCTCCTGTTCCATTCCATCAGATTTATCCCCCTCTCCACCCTGACTTCTCTTGGTATTCTTCTTTGAACTTCAGCTTGTAGCAAAACAGAATTCCTGGCTTGAGGCAATTTCTTACATCATAAAGATTTTGTCACTTCACATCTTTATCCACTTTCTGATTTTAGTCTCACTTTATTTTTCAGTGGTTTTAAGATTAGCTTCCTTCCTTCAGATAAAAAGTATCAACTGCACTAAGCCAGTATCAAGTACACCAATCATGTTGCATCAGTCTCCTGAAAAACAAACATGAAATATAATTTATGTTGCTCCCTGGATACTGTTTTCATTGTCATATCCTATGGTATGCTGGATGGGACATTGTTCATCTGGAAGTTTCACTTAACAGCTGTTAACACTATTAAAACGTCCTAATAGGTGTGACTTATTAACCGGAAGAGTCGGTAAACAAATGCAGTATAAGTGACAGTATGAATATAGAGTAACAGTAATTAGCAATGTGACTCTATGAGTAATGGGAAAATTGTTTTGACCCAGTTGATGACAGCAGCAACAAAATATTTAACAAAAAATGTTCAAAATCTATCCCAAATACATGGCTTCTCTGTTATGACTTTTACATTACCAAGACTTCCCGAGGTCATTGACAGCATTTATGGTTGCCACAGGCCCTATTTTGTTAGTGTTATAGTCTCTGCTGAGAAACACAGTCAATAGCTGTGGTCCACCCTGTTCTTAAGATACAAAAGACTGGGGTGAAAAATCTGACTGGCATGTATCATAGCACATCATATCACAAGCTACTGTTACTGATCAGCTTGAAGCCAGTCACACAGCGAGCATTCAACAGCCTTTATCCCCTTGCAGAATACAAGCTCTTGAGCTGGAAACCCTGCTTTATTCTGGCTTGTCAAGTTCATTCTGTGATCCCTTCTGCTCTGTTCAAGCATCGTACACAGTTTTAACTGGGCTAGTGTACCATTTCTGGTGTTCTACATGTATTTGCACAAAGGCATACCAGGTGCACAAAGATGTATCAATATCCTACCTTAAACTGATGTGCTTCCATATTTATCCCATGCTACCCTAACTTCAATGCCAACACAAACATCTCATAGAGCGTGGATTAATGAAAGCATAGCAAAACCAAATCTGATCTGTCTGTGCATGCTTTTTGTCTTTTGGAATCAGACCATGTATGATTTTATATTTTGCTTCTGATTAAAGAGGAATGATACAACACAGAATCAGAGTATTTCAATGCAAATGTAGAATTATCCTTCAGTATGCACATAAAAAAAAATATGAAAATAACCATTCACCACAAAAACCACTACCAGCTGCTCTCCAATAGTAAGATGACATCATTCAGAACTAGTCATTGCCAAGTTCTTTTTTTTAAAAAAATGGTTTTAGTTCTTCTTCCTGGTAGCTGTGTAGGCCTCAGTGGGATCCAGTGGAGGTCATATTCTGGAATATAATAATGCCTCTCCTCCCCACGCCCCCCCCCAAAAAAAAACAAAAACAAAAACAAAACAGACACTTTCAGTGATCCCGATTGCTTGAATAACTGATAGGAAATGCCTTGGTTTCAGTGCAATTAAAAGTCTGACAAAATACTTGGAATGTATGAACAAGTCAAAAATCACATAAAAGCAAACAGTATTGACTGTGTCGAGAAAGGCAATGAAACTGTGACTGTAATATGACATCCAGCTCTAAGTTCAACAAAATAACACAGCAGTTGGAAGGGGAATGGGAAAAAAGTTTTAAGATTATACAGTGTAACAGAAAAAAATACATAGCTCTAATTGGCTACAGGGAAGCAAAAAAGTTACTTTGATCAAGCTACAAATATTCATAACCAGTGTAGGAGCTGGCTGTTCTTTAGTCCTCCAAGAAACGTAGAAAGCGGGAGATGACTTATTACCAATTCAGACTACAGGTGTCATGAATATATTCTGTTTTCATTCACCACTAGAGTAATTTACGACACAGCTCGCTTCCATCTTAACTCTTCAGATACAGATTAAATTATCTGGGATGTGCTGTAATTCAAAAAGAAATTATAGCTACCAGAGTAGAAAGGTCCTGGAAGAGTAGAATGCAGCCCCCTCATCAGACGCCAGCAGACAACCTGACTGGAGACGATTCTCTCTGAACGGTGCTCCGCTGCCCAAGTGACACGTCCCAGCTCTCCTCAGCTCTTCCAGCGGCAGCTCCTCCCTCCTGGCCAGACGGAAAGCGGAACATGGGCTCGGGCCCCGGCCCCGGTTCTAGCGACCCTGATCGGGCAGAAGCAGCCTTTTATAGCCGGCACGCAGCTACCTCAGCTCACACCTACACACTCCGCTCCCGGAGCACCGCTCTTCTGCCCGGAGCCGGCACTCCCGCCTGCCCAGGAGCTGCGAGACCCACCCGGGAGCTGCCCATGGGACCCTACCGCCCAGCGCTGCTCCTGCGGCCGCCCCTGCTGCTGCCGCTGCTGCTGCTGGCAGCCGGTAAGTAGAAGACAAGCTGAGCCCAGCGCTGGAGAGCGGTGCGCGGGGAGCCGGTGCGGAGTGGCGGGGCAGCGCCCGGCCAGCACCACCTACCCAGGCTGTACTACGGAACGCGTTCCGTACTTGAGGAATTGGGCTTGACGGCACCGGGAGAAGGGAGGAGAGGGAGAAGAAAAAGCGTTAGAAGAAATGTTCCCTCTTGGGAAGGAGTGCTCTGAAAAGCTGCCGGCGTATCGGGGTATAACTCTCCCAAACGGGAACCAGTGAGCTGCCGCCAGTGGGACGCAGCTGCGCGGACAGCCCAGCCCTGTCCCACTGACCTGGGCAACCCTGGGGTATGGCTGAGGGGCTCGCTTTACTTCTTAGAGTTTATAGTGTGCAAGTGCGTTACAAAGCTCAGCATTTAAAACGAGACTGCAGGCTGCACCTGCACTAACAATTTTCTCGCAAAGCCAATACAGTTACCAGCGCCAGTGGGCAGTGAAGAGAGCTATTGCAAGGCACTTCTCTCACAAAGCAGCGCAAAAGCTACGAACTGCTAGAACCGAGGATTGCCTACAAACTCGTAACTGGGTTATTCTGAAAGAATGAATCAGTCTTTATGAATGTTATGATGTGAGAATGTAATTAAAGGACCCCTGCATCATACCCAAGCATAACCAACTACTCAGTTTGCAAGTATTCCATTTCTTTTTGTGTTTGTTTCCTATGTTCTATTTATTAAGCAGTATTAAAGGCTAGTTGCAATCATTTACAGACTGCCTATTCATAGGTTTACTGAGGTATTAAACAATATAGTATCTGAATGTACTTCTTCCTTTCACACTTTTGTGAAACAATATTATCCCTCCCTTTCTGATAGGCAGGTGGGCTGCACAAAATGTGTCCACTAATTTTAGGTTCTCATGGTTTTACCTACAACTAAAACTTAGATAGAAGTTCAACTGCTCAAAGCCTGGCTCTCACCGAGTGTTGCAGCCTTTGGTACTTCAGCCCTAGGACACTTAGCAGGTTGGGAGCACGTTACTAGTAAACATCAATAGGCATTGTTTTTAAGTGATTAACCTCATGCTGAACCTTTGTGACAGCTGCAAGGATAAAACCTAGTTTTCCAGAATAGCATTCAGCTGCCTTAATTGATTCTCTTTTGTCTTCTTGCTATACACACCTTGCAAAGTCACCAAACCAAATCTTGCAAACAAAAGGATGCTAAGGACAAGAGCATCCTTTTATTCTTCTATAGATTCTGTGCACAGAATGCAGGGTCTGGGGTGAAAGGAAATGCAAGCACACAAAGACCATAAGGTAAGGTGCTTGCATAATGAGGCTAACTTAAGGTCCCACCAAGCTCCCTGCCCCAGTTCTACTTCCTGATCTCAGCAAGCCTCTATTACTCCTCCTGTATTTTTATAATCTTCCAGACTTCATCCTTTGCACAGCACAAACTTCAGCAAAATCATTAAGGAAAGCAATAAAAAACTGTTTCACTGCCTCTGCCAGCCTAGACTGATTATTAACAGAGCGCCTGGCTGTGGTCCGATAGTTCTGAGTCAGGCATCAGTGTCACCCATTCCGTAGGCAGTGAGGAGGAAGGGAAATGCAATTTACCTGTTTCTCAATGTTTGGTCCACAGTATCGAAACACGCAATTCTATCCTTTCAAAAAATTAACATGTGATCAGTTGGTCAAGATAGCACATCAGTACTCTGGGCAACAAGATGAGGTGAAGAAGTCCATTCCTGATGGCTTATGAAACCAGAGGAAATAATCTAAGAAGAAACTCCAACATTTCTATAATGGACACAGTTCAAAGGTTTCCAATTGCAGAAACATCTCGCAGGTGCATCAGAAAGTCTGCTTATTCCCAATTTTCAAATTCTGAACTACACTTGAGTACCGCTGCTCTAGAACAGTGGTATCAATGTAGGAAATCTTAGACAATGTAACATTAATAAATGTTTTTGTAGCCTCAGTCTCTGCAAGAATGGCTTAAAATTTCTTTTAAACCCCACAAAACATCACAGACTGTGTTAGATGCCAACGATTAATGTAGTTATGTACAATTATGTAAAAGTATTCATCACAATAAAAACAATTATGTGTGAAAAAAAAATTTGCATTACGCCTATTAGAAAATAATGTTATAGGAAATATGACCTTGCATAAAAAAATAATGTGCTTCTAAATTGGATTTTGTTCCTCTATGCATAAGGAAATTTAAGGTTCTGAATTTTAAAATACTGCTATATGCTATTCAGAAAACTAGGGAAAATGATGAGGAAGGTGTAGTGGAAAACACCTCACAAAGCCACCATAATATACAGCATTTAGCAAACTCTAAGCTCTCAAGTTTATATAAACCACCAATGAAAACGTCATTTGGAGCACACACAGCTTTGCCATTAACCACTGTCATGTTCCTTCAGACATTGCTGGGTAGCAAAGAGAATCTGGTCAAGTATTACTAAATGCCGAACCATAGGCAATTGTTATTTGTAATGCTGTTGCCTTATTGCAGGTTTGTTGTTTTTTTCCTAGCTGGGAGTTTAATGAACTTGTACTAACAGTGAAGATAACACTTTCAGTGCTATAGATAATCTGCTTATACTCAAATGCTTCTGCTATCCATAGCTGAAACATACTCAGAGCTGCAACAGAATGGGAGATGGTCACATGTCAGTTCCACAACATGACTCTTATTTTGACATTTAAAATTACAAGTTCCAAAGAGCCCACCCAGTATATTTTACAGACCCTCTGAAATATCTTTTTACCAGAAAACTTATCTAACTAAACAGAAGCCATGATGGAACAGATACTGTTAAAAGCTGTTTTTAAGCAGAACAACAAGCAACTACATAGCCAAAGAAGGCTTTAACTACTCAAGATGTGATTGCCTTTAGTCAATGGCCAAAGACGCCTGTGCAAGTTTAAGCACTTGTTTCAACATTCTCTCCTCTCCCTAGATCACATGCCCACAAAGCAGGAGAGAACCAGACTTGGGAGTATCTGTCAGTCAGGAAAGTACTAAATATTGTTTCAGGAAACCCAGGTATTTTAAGTCAGGATAGGCTACAAACATTCTTTCTAAAACTTGTGCCATTGTCACAAACAAACCAATTGTAGTTCTTTATTTCTTAATAAGGTGGTTTCATGAGGTGTCTAAATGCCTTTGTTTAATGAAATAAGGAGTGCTGGAAGCCACCAGCATCCCACACAGTTGCTCAGCAGTGTTGGGAACAGTATTCTTCTGGCAGATCATGCATTAACTGATAATAGTTAACCATATAAGCTATTATAATAGATAAGTCTATTATAATAAATTATACACATTATATACAAACTGTATAATTGTAGTTTTTCTGTAGAAAAAATAAATATCAAAGCTTTCAATGACAAAATCTAAATATATCTAAAATATCTCAAATATTAATAGTTACTGAATCTTTCCCAATCTGCATCCAGTACTGGGAGTTAAAGTTTACAAACTGTTCTCCTCAAACAAAAATAGTTTAATTAGTAAGACAATTCTAATCAGCAGCCTCCCACTAATTTGTTTTGTAGTCATCCAACTTCTTAAAAATTACTGCAAACAGCTTGGAGCCTGCATTGCAAGGAAATGCTGCCCATTACCATGCATTAACTCAACCTGAAGGATGAAACTGAAGCCCTATAAAAAGTCACCTGGTATCTTAACATTTATCTTCTACCCTCTACCAACTGCTTTAGCACTGACATGAGACTGTTAAAATAAAGTTCCTAAATACATCTTGTTCTGGTGAAACAATTGTGAGAATCCCTTAACAAAACCTAAACAAAATGAAACAAAACCCTAAAAAGCAACCTTTCTAATTTACCTAGAAATGATTCCAAGCACCTGCCCATTTCTCCATCCTACACCCACCCCACCACCTCCATCAGTTACTCAGCTTGTCTATAAATGAGCAAAACCAGAACCCTGACATATAGGACATATTTGCTCCAGTGCAAAGCATTATATTCTATAGAACAACATGGGCAAAATCAGATGTTACGCTAAGGAGAAAATACTTAGTGCATTTAATCTTAGCAGATTGGTGCAGCTAGACCACAGAATACATGCTAACCCTTGCCAATTTTAAGACTGTAAATAACTGAAGTCTGCCACTGTATGCCACCAAGATGGGAGGAAACCACCGCAGCTAGTCACATTTTTTCTGATCACTATAGATGGGGGTAAAAAGGGACTGGGTAAAGCAGTCTGGGGCCCCAAAGTGTCAAAGAGAAAATTATTATTTTCAGGTACTGACATTTGTTATAGTTAAAAAGCTAAAAAACACCCCACAAACAAAACAGCCCAAGCCCCTCAAATGACAAAACAAACCCAACTACTATTTTACATCTGCATGTTTAATGCCCTATTTTTTTTTTCTTTCACAGTTTATAAAGGTACTTTTGGGGAAGGCCATTTTAGAAATCGAAGAGGTATTCTTGAATTAGCTGGCGCCATTAGATGCACCACAGGAAGATCTCCTTTTGCCTACCTACGTTATGGATGCTACTGTGGTCTGGGAGGAAGAGGATGGCCCAAGGACAGAGTGGACTGGTAAGAGTAACTGTTTAACTGAGTAATTAACCACTGAATGTACACAGATGAATAAGAGGCTTATTTAACATCAGTAGGAGAGCTGAGTATTAACACATCTCAGATTGTCAAGAGCTTCTGAAGCATTAGAATTGTGTCACTGTAGATCTGTACAAGTCCTACTTACTTTTAACTCAGTCTCTCACTGATAGTGCATTCACAATACAACTGGGTTTCTTTGCTGCTGCTGTTTGGCTGAGAGCTAAGGAACTAACTTCTTGGAGCAGTTTTAAAGCTCGAGCATCCAACCTATCTATAAAAGATAAAAAAAGAATTAAAAGAATTAAAAGAATTACTATCATCCATTCCATTTTATTAGCATTCAAAATTATACACAGAAACAGAAAATTATGTGAAATGAAACCTGCTGAAAAATAAATTTTTATTAAAAGGAGTTACTGTTACTACAATAATTCCAGAAGTAGAGCTTTGTATTTAGCACTACATTTCAACATATTGACTACCATCAGTTTATAACTGAACATTAGCTAAGAGGAAGATGATTTTCTGGTTATAGTAATTAAATGGAGATTTTGTATTTTCAAGTTTATCATTGTATTTCCCCACTGTATGTGAAATCTCAATGTCTGATTTATCAGACAGATGTATCATAAATTCCAAAAATGTTTGTAAGCATATGAAGATATGGCAAAAGAAGCTAAATTTCTGGATTTAATTCTCTTAGCACTGCTACAAAAGCAGACTAGAACTTTTTTATTTCTGTGCACAAACTGGATCTATTAAGCTACTTCACAAGCATGTGCTGCCCAGCTGCCAGGTATTTCAGGATCCTTGAATGACAATTCTTATGGAATTACAAAGTGATTATTCAGTAAGCATAGGATAAAACAGTAATTGCAGGTGAGCTCACTGCATTAACTTTTTCTGTTGCAGACATGAATTCCTCAGGCAAACTAAGCACCATCTAAACACCATGTGCCTGCTGTATATAATGTGATGGGTTTAGGCTACTATGAGGAAACTGAATGACTGCATGCAAAGAGCCCACAGATAGACATTGTTTTTCCACTACGCCAAAAAAACAGTGTAATTAGTTTGCAGCAAAAACTTACAAGCCATCTAATTTCAGGTTCTTGGGGCGGCACATGAAAACAAGAATTATTTTTTAAACATTAAAATACACCATTAATGCTCACCTGTACTGCTCAGATCCACAATATGATACAAATTCTGTGAATTCATTGTCCCAGTGATGACAGAACAATTGTGAAATAATATTTTTGAAAAAAATCCTCATGGTACTCAGCAGAGTTTCAACTATATTATAGCACTAAATAGCACCCATGCTTATTCACCACTGAACATTTCACCTGCTCTCAGGTTGTCGTCTTTGCTGCAAGGTAACATTTATGATAGCATGGTGCAGTCTATCGAATCTTGTCCCATCCCTGTTAGTAACTGTTACAATAGCATCAGTAACTGGCAGAAAAATAAGTAATTTATTATCTGACAGACTACTCTGGCATTTAATCTTTTTACTGGAATCTGCCTGGAGAGAGATTTACTCACATAAGTTTATTCTATTTAAAACTGAGAATGCTTTAAAGATTCCTTGTGTTTCCATCTATGAGGAAATTCAGTTAGATCAGTATTAGGCATTTTCCTCATCACTGACTACACCAAAAATTAATTTTTTTTCCATGTAATCTTTAAACAATTGCCCTGTTTTGATCCCTGAGGAGGGAACTGTAGATTTGCATATGCTGTTTTATTATTTCACAGCCTGAAGACATATGACCATCAAAACCTATCAGATTGTGGTCCTAAATCACCACAGCATGAATTAAGCACATTTCTGTTGCTCTCAGGTGCTGCTTTAACCACGACTGCTGCTATGGTAAAGCAGAACAAGCAGGTTGTCAGCCTAAGATAGAAAATTACCACTGGGAATGTGAAGACAATGCTGTTATATGTGGTAAGTACACAGTTCTACTTGGTTTTTCCGTTTGGGGTTCTTTCTCATGTGGAGTTTTAGGTTTGGTTTTGTTTTTTTGTGGGATGTGCTGTTAGTTTGGTTTAAAAGTTATTTATTTATTTCTACTGTTTGGCCCATTGACTTCATAGAAATACATATTTTTAATTAACTTTGAAAGTTATTTTACCACCCTTTGTTCAGTGACCTTTTTGCATGTGTATGCTGTGCCTCCAACTGAATACAGCTGCTTCTTCTTAATCCCCACCTACTGACACACGAGAAACCACTTCTGATCTACAAGCTCTTATTATGCTTCTGAAAAACTACCAAAATCCCCTGGAGTCTGCATTTACCTATGTTGAGGGATCCACATTATGCTACTTCCTACAGGTCTCCAACTGGAGCAACTGCAAACAGCAGGCAAAGAAAAAAATACAACTGTTTAAAAAAGGATCACAGGATGTCAGATCAAACAGATCATTGAGTCCAACCCCCCTGCCAGACCAAGACCATAATCTAGCTCAGGTCACAGACACATCCAGATGGGCCTTGAAAGTCACCAGAGGAGACTCCACAACCTCTATGGGGAGCCTGTTCCAGTGCTCTGCGACCCTTACAGTAAAGAAATTCCCCCTTGTATTGAGGTGGAACCTCCTGTGCTGCAGCTTACGTCCATTGCTCCTTGTCCTATCACAGAGAGCAAGTGAGAAGAGCCTGTCCTCCCCACTCCCGACACCCAGCCCTCAGATATTTAGAAACATTTGTTAGATCCCCTTTCAGTCTTCTCTTCTCCAGACTAAAAAGCCCCAGCTCCCTCAGCCTCTCTTCATAAGGCAATGCTCTAGTCCACTAAACATCCTTGTAGCCCTCCACTGGACCCTCTCCAGCAGATGTCTGTCCCTCAAACTGGGGAGCCCAAAACTGAACACAGTACTCAAGATGGGGTTTCACCAAGGCAGAGATAAATATACTGCTAAATAATCCTTTTTATACTTAGCAGAAAATATTTCACACCATTAATAATGGACTTGTTGGCATACTTACCACTGATTAGCTGCACAGTTCTCAGTTAATATATCCGTGCTGATGCTGCAACTAGATACCCCAAGAACTATTCAATAGCATAAGGAGCATAAAATGGTAGGATAAAAAACCTCAAACAATTAAGAACACTTTAAATTTCATAGTAGAATTTAAATTAATTCACAAACCCAAACACTTGTTCTGCTCTCAGACAAATCTCAAGCAGCGATCTGGATAATCTTTCAAAATACTAGATATTCAGATAAAATACATTCAAGGATTCTTCAGATTAAGAACAGCTGCAGAGAGAAAAAACACACATTTCTAAGTTGGCACAATAAACCCAAAATATATTGCACAGTAGAAGAAAACGTTTATGCCAAGAAATCTGTTAAATTACAGCACTACAATTATAAATGAAATATGGCCAGCCATGGATTTTATCATACTTATACAATCTTTACCTAACTTCTTACTGAATGCCTTGATAAAAAAGGTGGGCAGTTTAAGCCGAACATGAAACATCTTTGTATTGCTTATTTCACATGTTAGTTTTAATGCTACATCTTTTGGAGATTAAAGTGTATGTGAAATAGAAAATACCTCCCCAAACTCAAGTTTCGCTAGAGCAATAGGGCAGGCTGGGACTATCACATACCAGGTTCAAAATAATCAGTTATCAGAATTCCTTTATAAAAGAATATGAATTATTATATTTTCATCTGTCAACAGAGTCTCACTGATTATCATCACTAAACTAAACCATGCTTGAATATTCGGTTGCTGAGGTGTCCTAGCACAGAGCTCTGGCTAAAGAAAATGAAAAGAACTTGTAGTCTTACTAAAGCTCAGTGCAGTTCTTATTGCATTTAAAAATGTAACAGCCATTTATATGGCAAATATGGAACATGAGGCAGCAGTTCTTGCTGTTCCATTTGGTATTTTTAATTATCTCAGACTAACATCAGACTTGCTGTGTTTTCTTTCAGAATCACTAGAGGATAAATGTCAAAAAATGGCATGTGAATGTGACCGTGAAGCTGCCAAATGTTTTTCTAAAGCTCCCTATAATGCAAAATACCTTTTGTGGCCAGACTTTATGTGTGGTGAAATTCAGCCTTTGTGTAGGAATTAGACGTATGCCATCAGTGTTTGTGGAAACTCTGTTATGTATCTAAATCTAAAATGTCCTTTTTTTGGTCATAGTAGTAACCACAAATGATTTTCATCCCTTTCTTGATCCTCCTTCCTACCACCTCAGCCTTTCCCCCTCAGAATGGCCAAAGTAAACATCTATCCTCTTACCTTACTGTCTAAAATCAACTTCATTAGTTCTGTGTAAACTTTTACTGACTAAATAGCAATTTATCAGCTTAGGGAGTAACTGACTTAATTTTTTAATTTATAATCAGATTCACAATATTGTAAACATTGTAAAGTTTTAAACCCCCTTACATGAGCTATAATAAATAAACTTTTCCACTGACATTTACTTTAACATTTCATAACTTTGAACTGACGGGAAGAAATGCATGAAGTGACAGTGTCAACACAAAGAAGTCTATATTAAACTTATTATGAAGCCTAATTTAAATTTTGCATCTCATTCACCTTAAGTAGTCCTGCCTGCATTTAAAAATGCCTAGTTGTTTTATTTTAGTATTTACCTTTAAATTGTTTTTACTAAGAAGTTTATTCGATATGACTCAAACTTACTGTATGAATACCTTGAATTTCCTGAGGGCATGGGGAGAAGTCCTATCCTTAAAACTTCAGAGCCAGCTTTGGAAGTGCAAACACAAACCATCACCAAGACAGATACATAAAAAAAGTAGCAGTCACTTGGGACCAGCCTCTTCTCCCATGAACATCTGACCTTGGACAGCATGAATTTGCAAAGTTTAGAAGTGTATACACCTCATAAGGATGTAAAGATGGTTTTACTTAGAGTTACTTCATAGTTTTCTGAAGCCTTTTAGGAAAACAGTAACACAAATTGCTGAATATACACTTTTCCCTAACAGCTTTTAACAGTTTAAGAACTAAGAGCGTATTCTACCTACTTCCACCCACCTCAACTTAAAGATACAAGGCTACAGAACGAGTTTGCACACGTCAAAGTTAATGACAAGTTTTCAATCTAAACAACTCCACAAAACAAAAAAAAGTTTTTATGAAGAATTAAGATTTCAAGAACAGATCTTTAATCTTTAAAAATATTCATAGGCAAATTTGAAGTTCATATTAAGGATACAAATGGAAAAAAAAAAAACACGCACACACAAAAAGCTCAAACAACATAGGATGCAACAGCCAAAGCTCTTGAAAAAAGCTAAACCTTTGCTTCAGTCAAACCCCATACTTAAAAATGGCAACCATGGTGACACAAAATAACTTTGCAGTATTTGCACACGGACCTAGATGCACACAATATATTGCAGTAAGATGTAATTACAGTGTCAGGTCACATTTCCAAAATAATCTTTTTCAAAAGATAACCCTAGTTTAAGAACCAGCAATGGCATTGAGCACATTTTCCAGAAATCTTCAAGAGTGGGAATTTTCGAACAAACACTACTGTAGACTCTATATCTGACAGTCACAACTTCATGTGTAAAGCAGACTGAAAAAACTGAAGCATTATCAGTATCAAGCCTATTCAGGGTGAGCTTTCCTTTGGGAAGCTTCAGTTAAGTCCATACACTGCTGGTATGAAATGCTAAAGGGGAAAAAAAAAAAAATCACCGTAGTAGTGCAGAAGACAGAAAGAACAGAATGTTTTTTGATCAAAATCAGGATGACATGACTGTACACAGTTTATGTGACTAAATCAGGCATGTTTTGTGGGTATTTCCCCTCAATAGAAAATTTCTGATAGTAAAGCCCATGCTTGGATCTGGAATCAGACTGTTGAATTTATTTTAAGGCTTTTTTGTACATTTGGAATTAATATAATCTACCATTTTCACTGTCACATATGTAAGAAAGGCAAAGCTTATTTCAGGTGTCCATTTTTAGAAGCTAAACATATCAAAAGTTCCAATGCCAGTCACTGCACTTGTGTCTCTAGACGCCTCACTTCTTTAACCACCAGATCAATGTTTATAATTGGATTAAAGTATAAGGCCCAGTAAAACAAACAATTGCAGACAAACTGAGGAATAAAAGGCCAGAAAATTGCAACAAGAAGACCCTGGGTTGTGACTTTCCAGAAATGTCTCCACATTCTGTGAGGAATAGTCCTGTGAAAAAGGAAAAGGAGAGGCTTAGAGGAACTTTCAATTTTGTTTTTACCCATTCTAAGAAAAGCTAGTATGTGCTGCAACTTCCAATTATTTAGGCCTTAGAAATCTGTAAAATATCATTATGCACTCCATAATAATTTTCTCAAATTACAGTAACACTACATTTTCTCTGGGGAATCATTAAGTCAATTTATTCAGACCACAATGCACAGCAAGTTAAAGTGGTCAAATTCCAGGTTTTCTTAGATTATATCTAAGTACCCTGTTCTCTCTTGACCATGTCATGCTCTCTAGCTACTGACAGAGAAAATGACAATTCAGCACACACCAAATCAAGTTCTAAAGACTATAAATAAAAGATGACAGCAATTATGATGTAGTATTAATATGCCTGAATTAAGGCTGAAGCAGTGAGAACAGCAATTTGGATCACGTATCAGAGTAAGTATCAACACAATAAAGCTTCTTTATGATCCTGAGGTTTCATTCTTTATTACCTATACTCTAAGTGTACCATGACAATACTTTGTACTCAATTCTCAGCTGACAGCTAGTACTAGTTACCACAGAAGGCAATTCCCAAGATCACAGTTAATATTTACCCAATGATTATAAGCATGCTTACTACCATTACTGCATCTGCTACCTCAAATCAGCAAAACCAGCTGTAAGAAACTCTTTCAAGAATACACAAAAATAAAGGCATTCAAGACTAAGTATTATTGGCATGTGTGTGGATTCAGATTCACTTATTCTTATTAACCTGAGCTGTGGCAAGACACTGATTAATCACTGAAATGCAGAGTGTTACTTTGTATTTACAAGGCCAGGTTCTTCCTACCCTCCTCAACAAACTCAGGAAGACTTACTTCAGTTCTCTTCTTGACCAGAGCCTCCAAAATGAGAATAACTCCAGAACAGACAGCAACATGGCATTTACAATTATAAATCTTGATGTCCAGTAGTGCACATCCAGCCAATCCCAAGCAAATTCAGCTACCAACTGATATGGCAAAAATAAATATTTTGCAATGAATTCCCTCCACTGTTTCAAAGAAGGATCTTTAAGGTCCTGTAAATAAAGATAAAAAGACTGATAATCAAATTCATATTAAACTGATATAACACTGGCTTACTTCCACTTTTATTATTGAAAAACTGTTTTTCAATACACTGAAAACAGCAATATATCTCTACTACACTTTCTGGTGGATACTATACTGGAGTACTTTCCATTGGACTAGAATAAAATATCACAGCCAGACAGACTTTACAATGTTGTTTGTTAATACACAGCTATATTGGGTGAACAGCCTTTTCATTGTCATGTGAACTTAAAGGTTTAAAGCCTTAAATCAACCTTATTAAATGTAATTGTCACAACATTGGTTGCATACAATAAAATCAAATCAAGGAACCACTTTGTAGGATTTTTTTTTTACAAAGTTGTATTGTAAAGGTATGAAATGGTGAATAATTCTATCATGTGTTTTTATGTTGCTAGTCTTAAAATGCTTGTATCTAAATAAAGTAGCATATTCCGTATTTTGAATACTTACTAGCAGTTTTGGGACAACAGCTTCATATTTGTCTTCTTGCATAGGGCAAACTGTGTGGATGAATGGCAGGAAAGCTTCTGCATAGTCAAACACATATAGGTATAACATACTGAGTCTTGGAGAAATTTTCAGTGCATAGAGAAGAAATAGTGATTTTCCTGGATTAACTGCCTGAAAGATACCAAATTATCAAGTTTTGAACAATGAAAAAAAAAATTAAAGGGACATGACAGTTCTTAGATTCTTCTGGCATTAACATTTTAAAGGATCATATTTCAAGTTCATTGAACTGAGTAGTCTTTACAAGGGTAATATTGAACTGAGTAGCCTTTACAAGGGTAATCCTATAACCTTAAAGCTCCTTCTGCCGTTAAGACAATTTTCTTTGAAGATATTATTTTAAAGTAAATGCACCTTATATTCCCAAAGGTTCTGTGGTGGCTTAACACCTAAAGTTTTCACATATTCCAGTTCCTCCATAATAGCTTTTCTATGGTTACCGTTCTCTATACTGTAAGGGTCTTTTGTGAAATCCTCCTCTGTCAGTGTTAGGAGAAGTCTACAAAAGAAGATTTAAGAAGGTAAACAGTATCTCTTCACCAAAAGGTATCACTTAACAAATTAGCAATTACGTACTGAAACAATAAGCTATCGATAGAAGGTATCACCTTTTAAATACAAATATCCTGAATCAATTGCATACCAAAACTTGCATTTTAGAAAACCTTCAAGTTTTCTCTTTCCTGCTTTCAGCAGGCAAATCTATCAGCTTGACTAGTATTGAACACACTTCCTCAGCACTTCTGGTCTCCTGAAATCACACCTAGAGCTCTTGGATGGAATGCAACAATAGCATATGAATAATTTCACAAGAAATGGTAGGAGAGGTGAATAACAACATTAGTATGATTCTACTTTCAGTATCATTTCAGTCTGCATTGTTAGCATTTTAAGAAGTTCTTAGGAAACATGCAGTTAACTTGCTTAGTATGTGCTACAGTATTTTTCACAAAATCACACAAAGGTAGAAGTTGGAATCATCTAGTCCAACCTCCCTGCTAAAGAAGACTTGAGTGTATTTTATGGCAACAATATTCCCACAATCTGTGGAATGAAGTATGGCCATTTCACAATATACCATCTCCAATAACCATCAGCCCAAATGATAGCTGTTCGTGACAATTATGCCTCTCACCTTCCATTTACTTTTTCCAGTAAGAATCTTTCTTTGTAATGTGAAGCCCATGGACCCAGCTGCTCCAGCCAATATATCACTTCCTCAGAAGTCCATTTAGCAACAGGCTTGTGGACAAGAAGATCTTCAAATTCTCTGCTACTCCAGTGATAACCAAGTAGAACTACCTAGAGGGAGTAAAAAAAAACAAAAGGGAAGAGGAAAAAAAAAAATCCTTTACCTGCAAAGCAAATATATTAATGATATGAATAAACACACACTAAGGGTCTTGACAAGTAGTCTTCCATTTTAAGGATGCTGTAATATTCAGGTTATAAGAAAGTATTCTGAAATTTGACCCAATTTGTCTAACTTCTGTTAAATGTATATTGCAATTGTAATTATGTTATTTACTTCGCTCAGCTGAAGTTTCTTCTGTGCTGCCAATCTTTTTTATGTGCATGTAGTTTAAGTACCTTTATTTGCATGCTTAATGAAGTAAATATGGAAAACCAACCAGATGAAACTTACTGCTACACAAGTTAAAGCTGTCAGAACGCCTGAGAAAAACCCTCCTCCTCGAGGATTAATTCTTCCTGTGTTCGGAACTGTAGGGATCTGGTCATTCCCATATTTTTGGAAGGTTGCTAAGCTGTGTGCTATATCACTGTTTTGTTGAATATCTTCTTTTCTTTGTTCAATGGCATCAGAAAATAGCTTTTCAATAACATCCCTAATAGGAAAAATATTTGTCATTGTACTGTAACCACTGAGGCTTAATGTTCAGAAAAGGGACTGTTTGATTTTTGGTTTCCAGCCTCTACTTATGACTTTTAAAGCAAGAAAATATCAGTTATTCTTTTATGAAGTTAAATAAGTTACTTCCAAACAGCTCCATTAGCTTCTAAAGACAGAGTAACTTAAAATATATAAGAAGTAAAGATCTATTGTTAATATGATAAAACTAGACTTGTGTGTGCTCCTGGCAAGCCTTGATTACTCAAGAATGCTAAGAAAAAGACAACATAAAATCCTACTATCAATCTTTCATCTACTTATTAAAATACTATCAACCTAAAAGCAAGCTAAGAAATTTTGAGTAATTCAAGACAGCAAATAGGCAATTCTAGCTTCATGCTGCAACAAGATCACATTTCCTCCCATACATAATTCCTAGAATGGAAATTACACAATTATTAAAGGCAATTCTAACTTAGAATTATCAGGAAACAACCAGCAGTATTAAGAGAAGCAATTATCTCATTTCTAAAAACATTTAGGAGGAAAAAAAACACTTAAAACACAGCCAGCCAACTCACTTTCCATGCAGACAAAAAATCTAAACAGTTCAGTACAAATGCAGAATGTGAAAGATTTCAGGATTTAAACATTTTTGTGGTAGTTGTGATTACCAATAAACTACTAAAATCTACAGCAAACTCGAGAAACCAGACAACTAGTTTTATTGAGTTTAGAAATCCAAAAGGCACAGCACACTCACCTGAGGAGGATATTGACTTTGGGGAACCCTTCCCATTTTTCTCTGCATTCAGGGCATTCATTCTTCTTGGATGATACCCACCACAAAGCTAAGCAATGTCTACAGAAACTATGCCCACAGTTCAGAGTGGTGGGATTGACCAGAATGTCGTAACAGCAGTGGCAAAGGAACTCACTGGCTGATACCTGCTGACCAACCTCGGGAGTAGTGCATGTTTCAACTTCTGCTCTCTCCGTTTCACTTTGCAAAGTTTCATCTTCTTCCATTTTTCCTTCTTTTATACAAGCCAAGAGCTCTCTTGTATCTTCAACGTAGGCAAGGCACTACTTCTGCAAAGTAACATGATAAACCTCATCAGGAAAAAAAATTGTTACTACAGAAGTTTAGAATTACAAGCAGTGTAAATTAGCATTGTTAAGTCTTCAATCGCTCTAACGTTTTGAAACTTCTAAACTTATTTAGCTCTCCTCAAAATGAAACATGATCTACTTTTTCAGCAACACATTCGTTGCAAACTACAGTTAAAACTAGACTCGAGATGTAAATGTCTGGTTTCAATTTCCCTATATTTTCCCTTCCTATAGTACCCAATATATGAAAAAAAAACACCTAAACTACGATTCACAATAGTACCCAACATGCTAAAGTTAAACAAAAAAAAAAAAAAACCCAACTCTATGATTCAGATGACTTTTGACAGTATAATTAATCAAAGTTTTATTGAAAAACAGCAAGCTAAAGGAACATCATTATAAAGTGCCACCAGAGTACAAAAAAAAAAAAAAAATCAAACACCAGAGTAATGTAATGATCTAATTTACTCTATTACTGTGCTTCGGAAGCACATGGAAAAAAAACATTGCTAACAAAGGTCAGTTTGACATTAGTGATCCACAAAGTCACGTGCTTCAGAATTCTAACAGATGATCAGTATCGATGTGTTTGTCTACTCGGTGAAGGGCTAACCTTCGTATTTTTACTAGTAATTACTCTTTCTAGTATTTCAGAAAACGCACGAAAAGTTTAAATTGTTACAAACTTACAAAAAAGGTAAGCCTATCTGCTCGATGTTCGATACTGTCTAATTTCTTAAGAGAAACACTGGTGAATATTATTACCAGTCAAATGTTAGAAGCTATCAAAAACTATACCATCTTCTCCTCAAACACTACTAAACCACTCTATGTTGGCACTCTCCACCACGTGTCTCCTGCTTAATACTGTTACCATCAATCCACCCAGATCGAGCTCAGAGCTAAGCGTGCAAGTTAGTAAGGAGCTAGGGAAAAAAAAAAAACAAACGAGCAATACAGAAATACAAACCAACAGTGGAACTAGGATCCGCAGACTGCTAACAAACACGTCTTTTCCCTGCAAAGCAAAGACCCTTGGCTTTTTCAAAGACAAACCGAAAACATCACTTACGAGAGCAGAAATCAAAACAAGGTTTTGCATCCAAGAACATTCTTCTAGTTCTGGAAGAGAGAGGCAACAGGATGTCTCTGGGTGCAAAAACATTTCACCAGTCACTCAGAAAATTATCAGAAGAGAGTTAGAAGTAGAAAGCAAATTACTAGCTCCTCTCCTGCTACCTCTTTCCAACTTCAGCCTGCTTCCTCCCCCTCTGCGTTGCAACCAAAACCGCCGCACCGGTGGTTTGGGCCTGCAGCAACGTGACGGCCGCTTCCTCCCGCCACGCAAGGCCGGGCTCATCTCGGAGGCGTTGACCCACTACCCCTTTTCCCGCGCTATAGCAGCTGAGGGGAGCGAAATGGCACCGCTCAGATATCCCCAGGCAAGGAGCTCCTCGCTGGCAAGAAGCCGGCCGCCGCCCAGTGTCGACTCACCCGACGCCTGCCCCGCTGCTGCTTCCGCACAGCTACTCCGCGGGGACGCGCCCGACGCCAGCGCTGCGCCGCTCCCGCGGCTGTGCCCGTAGCTGCACGGGAAAGGCAAGCGATCGGCCAGGGGGATGGGCCAAATTTGAACGACCTACCTTGTCCGGGGGCTGCGGCAGGAAAACTGAACTCGGGTCCAGCGGCAGGCACCAAACCGCACTCGGGTAGGGGCCGCCAGCAGCAGAGAGCTCTTCGTCAGAGTCCACGGCAGCAAGGCCATTTTATCTCCCAGGGTTGTATTTCAAAGCTTTTTAAATCACCGGGCACGAACACTGCTACACACTTACGTCTATATTTGTGAAAACATAGAGCTACGTTTGCTCGGTGTTACTTCTGCACGCCTCCCTTCACAGAAACTTTGTTTAAGCTTTATTTTACAAGTTACGATCGCGAAGTCTAGTCTCTGAAGTGAATTACAACTTTCGGATGTTATACGCATTGCAGCGGTAACACGCTGCACCAAGTTGGTTCACACAGGCTCATTTTATCATATAGGACTCATCTATATACACCTCCACTCACGGTTATCTACATAACCTCTGTTACCTTCATTTCTTTTTGATTGAAGCCCAGAGAAAATCGATTTTGCAAAGTAGCGATGAGATACATGTTTTTACTGTGCTACATTGTGACATTTTCTTCAAATATTTTGTTCCTGTTCCAGTCTGATACAAGCTGCAAGTCCAATTTAAAGTAGAATTACCAAACTCACATGATTAACTCTTTATTCCAGACTGGTTTAATTTTAAATGCATTTGTTTCCACACCCACATTATGCAGATGTCTCCAAAGGACAATTATTTGGGAGGGGATGTCATCCAGAGGGACCAGAGAAGCTGGTGCAGAGACATCTTGCTAGGTCTTAAGCATTGTTTACAGTTATTCTACCATAATGTGTTTAAATGCTGAGTTTTACAGTTTTAAAAGTAAAGCAACTGCTTCTTCCATAATAGTTCATCCACACTCTTAACAGTTAAAAAAATAATCACCAGTAGTTCTCCGCTATCCTCCTGGTATCTCCTCAACAAATCCCCATCCCTTCTTTCTCGCTGGTGCTAGTTCTGGCTTTCCGGTCCGCGTTTCCCAACATTCGACTCTTAAAATACCCCACACAACAGCAGCTAGTTTAGGACTCTCTTTTTCCGCTAGCGATCCTATCAGTTGTTCCGCTCCGCAGCGGCTGGCAGAGCCATCTCTCCCCGCCGTCACACGAACGCGACGGACAACAGGAAAGCACTTTCCAGGCCTAATGGTCCGCTGCAGCACTAGCACCACAGAATCCAACACCGTTCACAAGTGGATGAGCAGACCTCGCCTCCGGGGAACAGTTCTCAATCGCCGTACCCAGGCGAGGCGGACCTGAGGCTGTGCCTAGGAGCAAATAAACGACACACCAAAAACCCCGCTAGTAAGAGCCATCACGAGAGGAAATGGCGCTCTCCCACCCGTCCCCGCAGGCCCCTCACGTGAGCACTGACGTACGGCGGGCAGAGGGCGGTTTCCGGAAGCGCTCGTTAGAGGCTGCGGTTGGTGCGGTGCGGTGCCGAGCCGAGCTCAGCTCAGCTCAGCTCTAGGCGGGCTGGTGCGGCGAGGCGGAATGGAGGTGATCAGAAGCAGTGAGTGCCAGCTGCTCTTGTACGCTATGTTTGGGTTAGACCTCACGGCCGCGGCGGGACGTTCTGAAGAGGCGGCGCAGAGATCGTCTGTGGTGTCCCCGCTTCCCATCCCCAGGCCGATGGCGAGGTTCGGCCTCAGCCTTTCTTATGGGGATGAATGGGGTCCCCAGCCCTCCTCTCGTTCCTGAGGGCCAACGCTGAGAACCTCCACCCGCGCCTTAAGGCCGAGGCTGCGGGCAGCACAAGGGCGGCACGCTCTACTGGCGCCGTCACCGGAGCCTCGGTTGCCGGCTGGTGTGGGCCGCCTGTGTCTGCCTGAGGGGCGGCGGGCTGCGGTAGAAGGTCATTAGTAGTCTCAGGTGTGTTTTTCCCCTTTACCCGCAGATTTTAAGGATAACTTGAGCAAAGTATATGAAGCCATTGAAGAGTCGGACTTCTTGGCCATCGATGGAGAATTTTCAGGTATGGATGCGCCTGTTTTGTGACTGTGAACTATTGGCAGTATGCAGGCCCTCAGGTGCCCAGTTTGTTCATGTGACGTATCTCAGCGTTGGCTTGAAAAAACTGAGGCTACCACAAAATAACAACTGCATTTACTGTGTGTAGTAGTAAGATTTTGGTCAAATAAAGATATATGTCATACTTGTGCTGTCTCCCTCCCCACTGCAGTCTTTTTAACATCTTAATTGATCTTCAGCTGCAACTCGGGAAAAAAATGAAATTTAATACTTCTCACGAAGACAAAACGTTGGGGTAATTAAGGGAGGGCCTGCAACTGTTTAGACAGGGAAGGACAGCAATAAGAACTTTAGCATTTCTGAAACCCGGAGAGTCTGTGCCTCAGAGAGATGTCATAAGATGTCCTTCAGCTTTGAGATACTGAGTTCAGTCAATATAATAAAAATATAAATGTGATCAAGATTAGGTTTTCTTAGATATGGTGCTTATGGAAACATGGTGGTTGTTAGTTATTGCTGCAGACCCATTTTTAGCTTGAGTTTGCGCATTGTCTTGTAGAGACCTATTAACGTTACGTTACTGGTGGGTCTTTCATTTTAGTTTCGTGTTGAATAGGAACAGTTAAAACTTTAACGGAATGGGTTTTGCACTAACATGCATACTTCTTTGCAGTAGAAAATGTTTCTCAACTGAAATAATCTCGTGTATTTTGAGTAAAAACATTTTTCTTAAATTATAAGTTGCTGCACTTCTTTTTCTGTGGCTAATTTTGAAAAACTTATCCAAAGCAAAATATGTTCTGCTTTTTCAGGGATCAGTGATGGGCCCTCAGTTAGTGCATTAACCAATGGCTTTGACACTCCAGAAGAAAGGTATCAGAAACTTAAAAAGGTAGGTGTTTACCTTGACTAAAATGAAAATGCTGGAAAAAAGGTTTGAACTCCTTTGTTCTGAATGGAGACAAGGTAGGGAAATATGACAGAATGCTGTAAAACTGAGTTACGTAGAGCAGGTGGGAATTGCCTAGAGAAGCTTCCTCCCTAGAGGTGTTCTAGGCAAAATTGAACCAAACTTTGAGCAACCTGGTCATACTGAAAGGTGTCCCTGCCTCTGGCAGGTGGATTGGAACTATGTGATAAAACTTTTAAGTTACTTCCAACCCAGACCATTCTGTGATTCTAAGATAAGAGGACTAATTTGCTAGGTAGTGTTGACACCTACTATTTTTTCCCAATGATAGAATTGTATTCTTTGTGTTTAAAATGAGTGTTTACCCCTCAGGAGGAACAAGTCTTCGAATGAGACCACAGTGCTTCTTTATATTGTACACTTGTAGTGGTATTACAAAACCTTTTTGATATTGTTGCTGCTATTGTGAAATACCAGAGAATGTCATGGCCCAGTGCCTAGAGACTATGCTAGTACATCTGTCATATTATTCACCGTTAGCCACATGGATTAGGAGAATAGTAGATGTGTTGTTGTATGTATTCATAAAGTATATACAGCCAGTGTCTGTCACAGCCTGCTCCCATGCTATGAGGAGTGTAAAGGAACATTGAGGAGGGGACTTGACAGCTGCTTTAGGTGCAGCATCTCTTGTGTGTGAGCATCAGGTGGAGAGAGATGAGTCTTCCCTCAGTTCTTGTCTGTTTACAGAAAGGAAGTGCATACTACAAATTATCTTTGGGGAGTAGTAAAATGATTAAATGTGGATGAAATCTAGTTGAAAAGCTGGTATCCTTCTGTATTTACTTCAAAATGACCACTGAAATGAATGTTTGTTAAGAAAATTCAGACTTGATTAATTTCAAAATTGAGAGTAATCATTGTGGATAAAGCTCAGCTATGTTTAAATGTGTGTGATTTTTTTTTTTTCCATTCTCATGCTAAGTTTTCCTTTTCAGCATTCCATGGACTTTTTGCTCTTTCAGTTTGGCCTTTGCACTTTTAAATATGATCACACAGAAGAAAAGTAAGTTACTCTCTTATTCCTTGTCTTTTTAACTGAGGAATTTATGAAATAATAATGATAAGCTGTATTGACATGCAATTTATCTTTTTTCACAGGTATATAATGAAATCATTTAACTTCTATATTTTTCCAAAACCCTTTAACAGAAGTTCACCAGATGTCAAGTTTGTCTGTCAGGTTAGTAGTTAAATTTTGTTTATTTAAAGTATGTCTTTAAATAAACAAAGCATCGAAGTATAGTCCCGGGAAAATTCTATATGGTTGTCATGAGAAATGGTTAATTATTTTAACATTAAAAACCAGATGCCAGAAAAACAAATACATTTATGGGATTTGGTTTGTTTCTTATAGAATAAATAAGCATCATCTAAGAGCAATCCCTAAAAGTTAGCTTTAAGGGACTATCTTGGACTTCATTTTTTAAATCATGTTTCACATTACATTGTGGAGTTTCTGGAGCTGGAGATAATGTTCCAAACCTGGCAAGGTGATTCTGTATTCTTTTTTTTCTTCTCCTCCTTGTCTGACTTGGCATTACCTTGCTTTTTCTGTGTGATTCTTTATTCCCATTTGCTAATCCCACTTTCATCGGTTTCCAGGCTATTGCCAGTATTATTCTGGTCTCAGATTTGTTTTTCTGAACTGCGTTTTGCTTCCTTTAGTTTCCTCTGTTCACATTGCTCATTACCCTATCTTTATCCCTTCAGTGTATTTATTCTTGTACTTCAGGGAGATTGAAAATAAATAGCAAAGGTAGCATAGTCTAAACTCTCTTTACGGTCACAGTCTTGGTTGCTCTTGTCTTTGGACTTTGTATAATGAATGTGTATATTCAATACGTAAAAATAACAATGTGTAAAAACACACATGTGTAAAATATGTAAAAATAACATAATCTTTTTATGCCACAGAGTCTTGTCAGTTCTAAAGCTATTTTATTCTCTTCCAGAGTTCAAGTATAGATTTTTTAGCAAACCAAGGATTTGATTTTAATAAAGTTTTTCGTAATGGTGAGTGGTTGGTTTGTTTGTTCTTTCTTTCAATGTCTGCAAAATTTATTGCATCTTTCTTCATTTTCTGAGGAAATGCAGCCATCCGTGGTGCTCCTCTAACATGGAATGAAGTTCCATGTCATTCAACATAATGAAGTTCTTAGAGTTATTCTCATCAGTTCTAAAATTGTGCTGATAGTTATGTTGTTTGTTTTTCTTTAGTGGCTAAACATAGAGTAACAAACTGTGGTTGTGTAGCGGATCAGTAATCACAGGTTAGAAGAATGTGCATTGCTAAAGGTGCTGCTACAGTCTCTTAGTGAAATGGTGCAGACAGGAAGGAGGAGGAGCGCTAAAGATTTTTGTGATTGTGATCTACAGCACTGCGTTCCTTGGGCTCATGCCTTATGCGGATGACATCAATAGCTTTTAAGAGTCCAGTGGTACCAGATGACCTGGGTTGTGCTAAAGTGAACCCTGTATAGACACTATAAAATGGGGCCTAGAACAGATGGCTGTAATGAGGAGATAAAAGGATGTGTTTAGAGTCCTCAGGGGTGTAGCAGTGTCAAAGGCTTGATTAGTAATATGTCTTTGCTAAATCTTAGTTCACAATAATTTGTCCTTAGATATGATGAGCTTTTAAACATATTTTCTTTTTTTTTAAATTTTTATTTTAGGAATTCCATATTTAAATCAGGAGGAAGAAAGACAGTTGAGGGAACAGTATGATGAAAAACGTTCTCAGGCCAATGGTACAGGATCGCTGTCATACATTTCTCCTAATTCTGCAAAGTGTCCTGTAACAATTCCTGATGATCAGAAAAAATTCATTGAGAAAGTAGTGTAAGTAAAATTGGTTTATATCTTCTGATGATAATGAAACTAAAACAAACAATAATGACTTGTTTTGGTTTGTATCTTCTGATGATATTGAAACTAAAACAATAATGATGTGTTTGTATGTTGAAGCAGTTTTAATAGTTCTTAAGTTATGAAAGTTATTTTTTATGAAGTGTTTTCTGTTCTTTTGGGGAGAGCAAAGTAGATATAGAAGCAAATAATCTATTTCTTCCAGCGAACAGATAGAAGATTTACTAAAGAATGAAGAAAATGAAAATTTGGAACTGGAGCCATGTACAGGGTAAGTTTCTGAAATTACATATCTTCTAAAAATTTTTTTGGGGCATATTAGAATTAGGAGAATGACAAGGAAGAGTATCTTTACTTGGGTTAACTGTAGAAGAGTCTATATTTGACTCCTCTGAAATATGCAAAAATGTCATTTATATGGATATCATAGTTGACTTGTGAGCCACGGCTTCTGCACATAGTGACAACATGTTTAAGTATAGCTAAGGAATGTGCATATGTGAGCCTCCTTTTGCTGTTGCTGAAATGCATCATAAGCCTTGGATATGTGTTTTATAAGTAGATTTCTCAAACCTATTGAGCTGTCAGGTTTTTGTAGCTGACGTTGTCTATTGAAACTGATTTTAGTGTGTTTCCGCAAAGTTTAGCTTTGGAATCCTCAGATGTTTGGGGAGTACAGTTATTTAAGAAATAAGGAATTTACAAATAGTATAACATTGTGAAGCTGTGGGTAAGATAACATCACTATACTGATACTCAGTTATCATGACTGAACAATATTTACTTATGAGAAGATATGTGGATGACTGTACAGAGAGGTGTGAATGCCAGCTTGGCAATCAAACGTCAGGAAACCTCTTCCAAGTCTATACCTAGCAGTGCTTGTGCTTGAAAAGCCTTTCTACAGTTGAACATAGAGATGGCTTTAACTGAACAGCATTACTTGGAAATAATTTTGTGTCTTAGTAATGCAATTGTCTTTCTATTGTAGATTTCAGAGGAAATTAATTTATCAGACTTTGAGCTGGAAGTAAGTTACTGGTAATACTGCCTTGCTATATATTTTTAGTATTTCTGATAAGAAATCTGGGTAAGAGCTGATCTACCTAAACTCAGAGGTCAAGAGTAGGCTTTTATAATATTTTGAAGATAAATTATGTTAAACTGGTTTGTCATCATTAATTTGAATATTTTCAAACTTAACAGATTTTAGACAGGAATGATGAAATAAATCCTAATAGAACACACAGACCAAAATTATATAATAAATGCAACTTGACAGGTTTTTAGTGAACAGAAAGTACATGTGCTTGTGGGCTTTACTTGAAAAACTACTAGTTCTGTAGTAAGTACTGGTTTATTTATAGTTTTCTGTTAAGATGGTTCTGGTAGTGATTCACTTCTCCTTTCTTGACTTTATCCCTTATCCTTGCCTAAATATATCCCTTAAGGCCTTAGGAGAAACTATAAGACTATAGAGATGAGCTTTTTGTTGTTCTCACTGCACTAGTAAAATGTGGGAAATACAGTGGATTATTTTTTTTTTACATTTAGTTAATTCAGTGTTGTAACAGTAGCTGGCTTTTGGTTACTTACGGTGAAAGTGGAAAAAATAAAGCTTCTGTATGTAAAATGGAACCTGAAAAAGTGCGCTTGAGAACTAATCTTAAAAAAGAGGTGTTTTCAAGAATTTTTGTGTGTATTTTTTAAGGTATTGATAAAATACCTGTAACTTCCAGTAGCACATAGTGTTACATTTGTCTGACATTCTTTGTCTTCTTTCAGTGGATGAAAGCACGTATTTACAAACTGTATTTTTCGTAACATTCATCTGTGTATGCTCTGTGTGTATATTGGTGTGTGAAAGCACAGTTGTGAAGTTAAAATGGAGATAATTGAAGCAGAAAACAATGAGATTATCGATTTCTCTTGTGTCCTGAGATCACAGGTCATTTTCTCTACCCAAGTGTTCTGTTGTGCAACTGTGTTTGGATGCAGCTAAAGTCTGTGACATGATGTGGCTTGAAAGTGAGGTCTGGGTTCAATACTGTGTGAGAAGTCAGAGTGGAGAGGATGCACACATACTCTAGCATATGATTTAGTAGGATATAAAGGATTAAAGAAACATACTGGTTCTTTGGTGGTTATATACTCAGGGCTAGTTTCTTATAATGAGAAGGTCAGAGCAATATCTCCTTGTTGAGTGGTGGAAGACATTACTTTCTGGCCTTGCCATCAGTTGTATGCTCTGTGTATGGTAGCACATTGCTAATTAACCACAATTGTGGTGGAGTGAGGCAGCCCTGTACCAGCGGTGACAAAATTTGTGTTAATATTTTCTAATAGAGGTTTATGCTAGCATGAAGTTCAGGGTTGTTAATAAGTCCTAGAATAAATGTCATGAAAGACATGCAATGATCAAAGAAGCTGTGTTGTGGCTGCAAGTAAATGAGAACTTTCTCACCAGTAGTTTTGGGATTTTTTTTATGAGCAGAGTTTCCAAATGGTAATGAAGTATCCAGATTTTTTTTTTAAATTTAATATTACTAAAATGAGAAGTTAGAGCAATACAGTAATAGAATGGGAAATTACAGAAGAGAATAAGTTTTAGTGCTGGATGCTGTTAGCTAATGCAAGGAGACAGATTTAACTAGCCTATTGCTTCAAATTTTCCATTATTTTAAATTAAAAAGAAACTTTTGCATTTAGGAGTTACATAAGTAGTGAAACATGAAATTAGTTGAATTCCTATTTTGTTTTCAATATGTTAAATGCTAAATTAGTAACTACTTCTATTTATTTTCATATGTTTTGATGTAGGTATCCAAAAGGTATCCATGTTGAAACTTTGGAGTCAGATAAGGTAACTAGACACGTTACTGCTTGTAATGTTTGTTCTGTTTAAAGGAAATCATACGTCTCAATTTTACCAACTTTTATAACTTCTAAGCTCTGTTATGCAAAATGTGAAATATTTTAAATGCAATAGAGTGAGCTACACACTAAATGTGAAATCTGACTGATGTCTGAAGTGTAAGCACGTATTTTTGTGGCTTTTGTTTGTTTAAATACACTAAATGGTGTTTAAGATGTAGTGAATCTGGCATGTATTGTTGGTGAAAAATAACTCTTAGGTGAAAATTAGATCTTTATCTTGGAGGACAAGTAGTGGCATCATGCTGTACCTCACTTCATAGCACATATCTCTGCTTCAAAAGACATTTGAAATCCACTCTGTATAAGGAAGTGTGAAGAAACCTTTCCTCAGAACTAAGAACTGAATTCAGCAAAAGTCAGGTTTGATGAATATATTACAATTTTCTAAAGTAGGCTTTTGTGAGTAGATGATAAAGTGGTGCTTACAATAGAAACAGTCATGTTGCCAAGTTACTGCTACTGAGGTGTAACAATTTCCTTTACAATATAAATATATAGAAACTTGCAGTGGTCTTAAATATGAGCTTCTCAGAGTTGTTCCTCAAACTATCCATTTTTCATTTCAGAAGGAGAGATATATTGTTATTAGCAAGGTCAATGAAGAAGAACGAAAAAGAAGAGAACAGCAGAAACAAGCAAAAGAACAGGTAAATAAGTTGTTACATAAAAGAGGGAGGGGGAGGATCTATGACTTCAGCTGGTTGTGCAGAAATGTGTGATGGGCTTTGGTATTTCCCCTTTGATTGACTGTGACTGTTGTCTGAAATCGATTTTCCAAATTATGTTAGATAACTTAGGCTTTGCAGAAGAGCAAGAAGAATTGCAAGGCACTCTACAAAATTTTAAAGAATAAATAATTGTAGAATATTAAACCAATATTCTGGAGCAGTGGACCCCTCATTTTATGACTCTGCTGTATCAGAGAGGCACAGTGTCAAGACCTTTTTTTTTCTTCCATCCTCCCCAAAGGAAAGTAGGATGATGAGGCGGCAAGAGTTTGGGAGGGGATATGTTTATGGTATTTATCTTGCCGAGCAACCTTTAAGCATGCTGGAGTCCTGCTTCCTTGGAGGCAACTGCACACCTCCATGCTGGTGGGAAGTGGAAAATTAATTCTTTTGACTTTGGTTGTGCATACAGCTTTTACTTTTTGTACTACACTATCACTGTATTGATTCGTGACTACTTTTGCCTTCATTTGAATTTGTTTTGTTGGTTTTGTTCTCTCTGTCCCTGGGAAAGGGGAGTGAACAAAAGAGTGAGTGGCTTGTGGCCATGATCAACCTACTATAATAGCCTGTGACTTGCCCTACTTTACTGTCAACTAGAACTACATATAAAACTGTAATTCTGTCAGCAACATCTTTCTTTGACCTTACGTGTCTTCCAAATATTGACGTGTCCTTTGTTGTCTGTTCTTGGTTATGTCTGAGAAACAGTTTGAGCCAAACAGTTAGAGTGTGTCTGCCAATCGGCAGGTACAGGTTTGAGTGTATTTGTTTCACTGATGCCAGAATCTTTGCTTACAGGAAGAACTAAATGATGCAGTAGGATTTTCCAGAGTCATTCATGCCATTGCTAATTCTGTAAGATAATTTTTTTTATATACCTTTTGGTTGTAAGAAAAAAAAATCCAAGAAAGAATTATTTCACACAGGTGTAAGTAATGCTTAATGTGCTTTTCACAGGGCAAGCTTGTTATAGGGCACAATATGCTGCTGGATGTCATGCATACCATACACCAGTTCTATTGTCCTTTACCTGATGTAAGTAAGCTTTTGAGTGTTCAGATGATTAAAGAAATTCCTCAGTGTATTCGTTTTCAGTCTTAGCTCCAGTTTGCCTTGTGGATGGAAGCACATGACAGTCTGGGGAAAAACAGCAAAGTATTTTAAAAAGAACACTTTTTTACTTATGGGGTACTGCCTTAATTCCTTAAATCTTTATGCAGAAAGCTTAGCTGGATCGAATCCTTCTCCTTTATGTTAAAAAAAATGTTTAAATTAAATGTTGGAATTGAATTGTGATTTCTGCTGATAGTACTTCAGAAAGTACTTTGATGATGTCAGGCTAATTTAATTGACGTTAACATACTGATTTGTATGGTGATTTTCCCCCTGCAGTTTACAAAGTGGGAAATGCATGTTTTCCTATAATGCAGTACAATTCAGAATAAGAAATCTTGTAGCAGGATGATCTTCGTTGAGGTGAAGATGTGGAAATTGGAGATAACCAGTAGGGCAGTCTAGCAGTTCATGACTGCATTAATCTAACAATTAAGTTGAACTAAGCAATGTATTTGCCCCAAGGACATCACAGAAGCCAAAGTTTTCATTGAAAGGTTGGCTTGTCATGATGTTTATATTATTCTCTATTCTCAAATCTCTCAAGTGAGTTATAGGAAGAACTTGATTATAAGATAGGAGAGGGAGATCTGGGACCTGTTCAGACTGTGCTGGTATATAATCAGTTGTCATTTGTTCCTCTGCTTTAGGCAGTTGGAAGATCTAAATGTCTAGGGAAGCAACTTCCACATCTCTAGTGACTGCTTATATTCTACTGAAATATTAAATGCTGGGAAGACTGAAGTAGAGCTGTTAGCACAGTTGGGATTAGAGGTCTGAGTTGTGCAATAGTAGAGTATTTCTCTTATGAATCACAGACAAATCAGAAAAAACTGGTCTGTAGGTCTATGTAGCTGCAGGTGGTATTTATAGTAATGCATACAAACGCATCTCTTACAAGGTGAGAAATCAGTCACTCTATCTGAGTTTTAGAAGCTGATTGGATAATTGTAGTTACTGCAATGTATTGTGCCGAAACTGATATACAGTTAACTTATTTGGATTTTATCTTCCGGTTTACTGTTAAATTAGGACCTGAGTGATTTCAAGGAAGTAACGTCATGCGTCTTTCCCCGGTAAGTTCTTAATTCAAATTTTCAGTTCTTTTAGTATAGTTTTAGCAAGCTGACATTTTATCCTAGCCTTGTAACCTAACTGTTACTGGAAATAAAAATGGGAACAAGTTTGATAAATGCAAGTTTCTTTACAGTATTCTGTAGAATGTTTTTTTCCAGAAGAGCATTGTTACTTGGCAAAAGGTGCAGCTTTGCTAGCCCCTTGGTTTTTGGCATGATGTTTGTTGTTTTGGATCTGCAGTACATCTGGCGCAAGACTGATTTGCTATTTATTGTTTGCATATCTTGCTGTTGCTTAGTTGCTGTATTTTTCTCACGCTGAACAAAGTCAAGGTGTGGTTTGGCTGCCTTAAGTTTTGAGAGTAGGTTTTCAGTAGTGTGAAGCTGCTATCTCCCAGATAGTGCACCAAAACACTTCTGAGAATTTGGCAGAATTGACGTTCTCATGTTGCAACTTACTTTGTTTCTAGGCTATTGGATACTAAACTGATGGCAAGTACACAACCTTTTAAGGTAAATTGATATAATATTGAAGATTGTGTGAGAGTTTGTTTTCCTGCTATTGATTCTGCATGTTTGGTCCTTTGTACTTACTGACAAAGTACCTTTGATTAAGAGCTTTAAGAAGAATAATCCATGTACCTTTTCGTGACATCTCCACATACAGATTCAGTATTTCTTTAAATCAGCAATATTTACTGCTGATAAAACTATTCAAATGTTCAGTCAGCAAGCACTCTCTGATGTTCACCTTGAATGCCATCAACTATTATAATCGGTATTCAGGATATTTGCCTTGCTGTGTGTGCCGCCTTTTCCCCTGCCACATGTCCCATGCATGGAAGCAGATACAAACAAAAATACTACTTACACACAATTAATCATTGGGAGTTGTGAAAAGTATTCATACATGCATGTGACTCATGTTGTAGGTGAGGCAGGTTAACTTTCTAAAACTTGTCTTGACAGACTTCTTTGGTGTGTTAGTTTGAATGAGGCTATGTATAAATCCTAAAAGAACACAAGCTGGCAGCAGTGAATACTCATTTTATCCTACCTGATTTCAATTTCCAGGGAAAGTGTGCTTGGCACTGGCAGTTAATGATGTCTTTTCTTGCAGGAGTTTATTAATAATACATCCCTTGCAGAACTGGAAAAGCGTTTAAAAGAGGTTCCATTCAGCCCTCCTAAAGTTGGTAAGGATATATCAAAATGGTCTTGTTTTTGAAATGTTTTTATTTCTCAGAGGAAAGAAAGTGTTTTGATTGGTTTTGTTCTTGGTCTGACCAAGATATTTAATTTTTGTGAAAGAGACTTAAAACGTGGGCAGCTGTCCCAGGTTGAGGCTATAGGGTTAAAATAAACATGTACTATACATGTAGTGCAGTTAGATGTAGAACTATTTTTAGAAGTCAGTAGGAGTTCTTCCGCTTTATGAAACTGCCATTCGCTGAATACATCCATTCTTTTATTATCTGAAATAATCTTCTAATGATGACATTTTTGGTTTCTGTGTTAATTTTTTATGAATAACTCGAAATTGCTTTAAAAGTTTGTAATTTGGTTGTGGTTGCTGTCCTTCAAAGCCAGAGCACTCTAATAAGCAAATAAACCCAAGAGAAAATGCAAAGTAGTGAGCTCTAGAAATTAACAAAGTTCCTTCAGAGCTTTATTTGCTTTCAGCTGAATGAAAGGATCAAGCTTATCTCAAAGTTGTGGAATTTTTCTTCTGCTTTTGAAAAGGGAGGGCAGCGCTGAGCAATAGTACAATGGAAGGGGAAAATCTCAGTGCTTAGTCAACAAGATGAATGATACTTTTTTACACTGCTGAATGTGCAGAACAGATACACTTAGGCTGTAGTAACAGGAGAGATAATAAGATAAATTATCTACACTTTCCTTGGACAATGAACAGGACCTGTTGGTGCCTAGACCAAAGTAGTACCATGAATAATTCGGCAGCTATCAGGTACTATTTTTTTACTGGTGTAATATAAAATACAACTTTACTTTTTCTTGAGGAAAATATGACCATAATAGTTAACTGAATCTGAAGTGTTAAGGTTTAATTTGAGATGATTAATGTGGTTCAGAGTATGCAAAGCAAAATATGGTTAAAAAAACTGTAATAAATGAAAAGTTGACAAATGTATGATTTCTTTTGGACATGCATCTAGTAAGAAAAAGTTAAACACTAAAAGATGTCCTTTTTGTCTCAGCCAATACGGTTTAACACCGTCTGAATATGACAACTTTACCTGAATATTCCAACAGCTTATCTGACAAAAGGCCTGGTGTTTGCAACTCTAGTTTTATGTTGGAAATTCTGATTCAGGTTTCTTTTACAAAATACATCAAGTACAGATTTCCATTGTAAAATTTAAGATAGCACATTTGTATTATTGTTTTAAATCCATACATATTTCTGTTATGGAGACCTGGACACTTTTGTACACTTCAGACTAGTGCCTATTAAGGTGTCCACTTTCAGAGATGATTCAAGGGATATTTCTCAAGGTCTTCAAATAGTCATGAAGCGTGATTGTCAGTAAAGACATCCTTTAATCACTTAATTCCATCTTAATTGTTTAAATACCTTGAAAAATCTGGCCACAGACTTGGATGTCAAACAGGTTGGCAAATAGGTTAAAAGTCGAGTTTTCAATTAGCCTGACTGTTCTTTTGAATGCAAGACATACCCAAATGATGTTATGCTCTGACAAAATAGGTATATGCATAAGAATACAGGGCTGCCTTGAACTTCTGTGATGATCTGTTTACAAATTATTTTTATTTTTCTCTCCTCAGAAAGTGCAGAAGGTTTTCCAAGTTATGATACAGCTGCTGAACAACTTCATGAAGCAGGATATGATGCTTACATTACTGGACTGTGCTTCATTTCTATGGCTAATTTCTTAGGTATCTATCAAGTCTTTTTCAAACTTCCTCCTTAGTGCTGTCTATAGCTGCTTATTACATACTGAATTTCTGCTTCATTCATCAGGTTCATTCCTCAGTCCTCCAAAAAACCATGTGTCTGCTAGATCAGAACTCATTGAACCTTTTTTTAACAAGTAAGTGGTGGTTGTATTAAAAGATCTGCTAAAACATGGGCTTGTAACACTTGCCTCAGAGTACATACCTTCAGCCTCAGAATCAATGGCTAATTGCATTTTTATTTACACTTCACTTTTGACTGGATATCTAGTTCATGCTAGTGATGCTATAAAGAGGCCAGAATTTGTAAAATAAATACCTTTTCTTTTGAAGAGAATGGTTTAATTTCAGCTCACTTGTAAAAGGATGCTTAGAAGATTACCTGAATTGCTTTGATGGCCTTGTCCACGCCACTGTTGAAAATATACTTACATTTGAGAAAAATATTTTTTTTAATAAGCTTTGGAAGTAGTGGAACTGAAGAAAAACTGTTCAGATGTTCTTTATGTTGTAGGACTCTGTCCGAAACTGCTGAGTTAAAACTGAGTACACTAAATGGTCTGGAAAAACTAAATTACTCTCGGTGTAATATCAGTCAAAGTAACTCAGAGCTATTGTATTAACATTATCAAGGAAACCAATTTTAAGAAAGCAGTATAAGCATACATGATCATTAGCATTTAGGACAATGCTATGATCAGTATTTCACTTTTGAATTGCATCTTTATGCAGATTACTTGAACAGGTTGAAATAAGACTTGAGAATTCTGGAATTCTTTATGCACAGATTTGATTCATTGCATACTTAATCATTGCATACTTAAACTGTACATTTTACCTCATGAAGCTTCTAAAGAGCGTAAGACCTGTCACATAAAGGCAAAGGGCTTAAAACTAAAAAAAAACTACTAGTGCTTGACTCTGTTTAAAGGACAAAATCCATCCTTTCAAACCCTGTGATAGAGGAGTTGCTAAAATTATTTTAACTTGAGGTGGCCCAAAGAAATCAGGGACCAGTCATAATCATTGGCTTCCAGCTTTCATTGGTCTGGAAGCCAAATTCCTATAGTGCTAGCGGTTAGGTGATGACTCCCCTGATACAGACATATGAAGCAGTAACTTCATGTATTTCAGCAGACATTATGAGTAGTATGCACATTCCTCAGACTGAAGATGGACCCATAGTCACCACTTGATTTGAATGTGGAAGTGATGATAGAGTTGACCAGCATAATTCGATTTTAAGATAGGGTAGTTTTCAGTAACACCAGTGCATGCCCATGTGCGAAATAGTAGATGCCAGCTGAGTGGGTTAGGTTTTTTCAGTCATCAGCCAAAATGTTTTCAGTTGTCTCCAGAGACGTATATCTGAAAAAAACAAACTGAAACTTCTGAAACTGCATCACAATAATATGTTAAATTTAAGCTTTTCATATTAACTATGTACCTGAAATGTGACATTTTAATTGTTTGAGAGGAAGGTTGTCTTGTCTGCTCTGGCTTCAGAGTTAACGCTGCCTAATTAACAAAATGGGAAGTTAAAAAAAACGTAGGGAGAAAAACAGTTTTGTTTTTTTAAGCAATAACTTAAAATTACTGTTTACAAGAATAAAGGAAGTTTGTCCATTCTGTCATTTTTCAGAACTCAAAGCTGTTTCTTTCAGAAAAACTATGCTAGTTTTGAATCGTGAAGACTGTGTCTTACTTTCACATAGTCTTTGATGCTATGCCACATTCCAACTAACATCTGCTACCTTACCTCAGTCAGAACTTGGAAATGAGACTATCTCACCTTTTACTTAAAGTGACCAGGCCAAGGCTTGGCTTTTTAAAGCTAGTGTTTCTTCTATAGTGGAAGCTCACAAACCAGAAAAAGACAACTTCGCTTTATTTTTTTTTGTTTAAAGGAAAAAAGACAAGTGCATTTCAGAAGTCAGAGGCATTAGACACTTAAATGTTCAAGTCATTTGCTCTGTTCAGTATGCCCTTGCAGACCAAATCTCTATTTCCAGCACTTGGTTTCTTTAACACTTGCAAATAGCATCCAGGGCTTGTGCTATTTAGTTATCTTAAGGTCTCTAGTCAGTACATTGCTCCTTGTGGTTTTTTACAGGTATGCTCTAGGCTGCCAGTTAGTTCCCTGCTACACCTAGTTTAGTTAGTGGTCTAGAGTCTTTCCCTAGCTGAGCATCATCTTTTCCACCTGGGGAGAAAAAAAACTATCTTCCTCCTTCCTCCAGAAGTTCTACCTGATCCTGTGGGCAGCAGTCAGAACAAGGAAACCTTTTCCTTTGTGCTGTAGTCATGTTCTTCAAGCAAAACACAAACTACAACATGCAAACAGTAAGCTAAACAAATGAAAGTTATACTATCTGTCACAAGTTTTTCTTGAAAGAATCTGACCACAGTAGTTTATTATAAGACAATTACCTAGAAGCAGTTTGAACTATTAGTCTTGAAAACGTTCTTTAAAGCAGACCACTTTTTGATTATTTGGGTTTCTTATCAAGTCTTAAGATCTCTGACTGTTAGGTGCTAATACTTAAATACAGTTCAGAGATAAAAGTTTTATAGGTATGATTGGCAGGATTTTGGAGATGTTTTCTGTTTTTTGTCACTAATGTGAGTAATAGGAGTAAACTTAATACTGAAAAATCAAGCATAGATTTTTACGGACTTAACCTTCACTTTTTTCAGTAGTTATTTGACCGTTTTCATTATGTCAGCAAAGTTTTGGAACTTGCTGACTTGCTGTTCAGGAGTGGTGGCCAGCATATAGGTTAATGTTCATGTCAGGTTAATGATATACAATAGGTAAAATCTTTAGTTTCAGCTCCTTGTAAGAGTGGAAGTGATTAAAAACACTTTGCCTGAGGGGTGCTTGGCTCTTTTAGGTATAATTCAGTGAGTTATATGGTAAACAACTCAATAAGCCAAAAATTCCAGAGATGCATTTTCATAATCTTTATGCTTTATTGTATATACAATGTCTTTGAAAAATCATGTTCATATGAACAATCTGCTGTGAATAATCCCTGATGGTGGAACTTTTTATACTGTAATAGCTAAACTTCTGTGTGTGTACTTGAGGTGCTGTATATTGTGTTGTAAACTTCAGAACTAATTTGAGGTTTTTTTAGCCTGTTTTGTTCAGAGGAATATCTTTTCTGTATTTCCCTTTGCCTACCCACAAACCCTTACTTGACTTGCAGTGATAGCTTTGCTTCTTTGGGTTTCTTGCATGCTGTATTTTTTTTCTGATGTAACTAGAGGCTAAGGGGTGAAAGAGGTACAGTGAAATGAAAACAGTATGTTTTATTGTTCTGAATAGCATGATGATCTGTAGAAATATTTATGATAAAGACAAGTTAACAGCTGAATTCCAGTAGACTTTTCAGTGATAGAAGTAACTCTGAAGATGTAATATTCAAACTCGTGAAAAACTCATCAGTGTGCAGTTTGGTACAAAGAATTTTTAAGGAATTATATAGCTCACTCCGCATCCTTAATGTTTTTATATGCATCAGCTGTTACTTAGTTGAGTACTGCAATTGTAATCTTATAACCATTTTAGAAGCTTTTCAAAGTTTTTATAGTGAACTTACTTTAATTCTCCAGTGAACACTACACACATCAAATGTTTTGTAACAAAAACATGGCATCTACACCAGTGACAGGATTTTAGGCTGCTTGTTTTGGAGGGAAGTAGATTTTCAGAGCTGAATATGATCTTTCAATAGAAGTTCATATGAAGCTCAAGCTTCAAAAGCTTGGATGTTCTGAGAAACTCTTCTGTTACATGTTAAAGGGCAGAAGACTCATCTTGGTTATCTCTACTAAAATGTTGTGACGACTTCTGCAGTTCTAAGATTTTAAGATCCATTCTGTCTAAAGCATAATGGAGTGCTCAGAAAATGGGATGATATATATGGATTTAAAACGACAGCTTTGTCAAAATCCACTGTGTAACTGGCTCTTGTTGCACAGGGAGGCTGCTTTTGAATATTCATTTCATTACTTGTTTTAATGGTTTGCAGCAGTAACAGGTTAAGGCTTCTTTGTTCATGTTTTGTTTAGTAAGTAAAATTACTAGCATGATCCCATGTAACTTCTTGAATACAGAGTGTTAGTGAATTTGACTTCATCGGAGGGTCTGTTTCTTTTAATATAGCTTAAGATATGATTGAGATGATTAATTCTGTTTCTACAGAAACAACATCTAAAACTCTACAAAATGGAGCATGTACTAACTTTAGGCAGAACTTTGCTAATGGTGCTTTTCCATTTTGCTTCAGGCTCTTCCTTATGAGAGTAATGGACATACCGTATCTCAATCTGGAAGGACCAGACTGTAAGTAGCTTATTTCATTGTAAGCTTACTACCACTCTGATAAATTTCCTGAAGGAGGAAGTATAAAGATTAATTATTGTGTATCTAAAGCATGGGGCATCGGCTGTGTTCAGGTTATTGGCTGCTTATCAAATGATCTAAACGTCCCTGCTTTTTGAATGAAATAGTTCTTCAACTTTGACCAGAGAACCTACATTGACCAGATTGACTAAAACAGATTACAATATTGTAACTAAATATAACCGAGTTTGAAGTCAAAGCTTTATGCTTATTTTTGATAATTATTAAGAAGTACCATGAAGCGTATAAAGTAGGGTCTTAAAGCTTTTCCCCTCTCCCTAATATGAAATACAAGATGCAAACCAGTGAATAGTGAAGAGTTCTGAAAATCTGACTGCTTTCCTTGACTATTTGTGTGCAGCAATTCCTTTACTCCATCAAAAGACCAGAACTTTTCTGCTATATGAGATTATAATTACATAAATGAAAAATGTTACTTGAAATATTTTTACATTTCAAGATATTTCAGATTACAGAGCTGAGGCAGTAATGAATTGCTAATGCATTTAATAAAAACAGATTTTACTAATATAAAGTTTCTTACTTCTGTGGGATGTTACACTGAGAGAGAAAACTTCTAATGAGTTACCACTGATGTCTTCACTTAGAAAAAACGTGAAGCCCTGTGGGTCAGTCACATCTTCAAGTAGAAGAAAGCTTTAATTTTGTACCGTGAAATCAGATGCACAAATGTCTTGAAAATGACACCCATCTGGAAGCATTACTGATATGAAGACATAGTCCATTCCATGCATGGGAAAGCTCAGACTGGAGCATGACCCTTTTTTAGATGCTAGTTTAACAGTAACAGCATCCAGTTCTGTGAAGATGGAAGTAACTACTGGAGAGGAAAATAAATGCTGTATGGCCATGTGTTTAAATGCAGTTGGGTGATCAGATCACTGAGCTCTGGCTCTGCAGATATATTGGAATGGTAATTTAATTATGTTGCATACTTGTTTCTCGAACTGTTTGTTGTTGAGTGGAAGAATGGATAAATACTTCAGGTCATTGACAGAATGCCAAAGCTACTAAGCTGTAAAGATGCTACTTGGACTTGCTAGCCAATTTACGGGATTGTTTTGATAATTTGCCAAGTAGAGTTGCCAAAAAAGAGTCTGCCTCTGAAAGTCTGTCTCTTTTATCTGAAAACCACTCCTGTAGAACAGACTGATGCAGATGTTACAACAGAATGTGATCCAGGGAGACATTCTAATCTTCAAAATGTGAAGTACAATCAAGGTGGTGTGTTTGGCTGCTGCGTTAAACTTGTATTTTTGTTCTGAGATGTAAAATGCTACTGTAGATTGAGACAGCTGTCTGGTTGGTTATCTGTAAGGAGCACTTTTGCACAGAAATAAAGGGATGCACAGAATAGTGCCACACTTCTATAGGAGATCCATTAGGAGACTGTATTTTTTTTTTTTTTTAGAGGTGAGGTGCCCACTAGGTGACTGTTGTAAGTATGGGTGGGTTTGTCTGTTTGACCTGTAGCATTAGAGCAAGTTCATGCAATTTTCTCTAGAAATAATGGAGTTTGGCAATGTGTGCTAGGTTAAATAGTGTTTAATATGTGAAAGTGACTTTTTGTTTGTTACTGTGTATTGAAAATTTCAGAAAGAATGAAGTTGCTGCACAAAAAGTCTGTTGAGTAGAGTATGAATCAATTTCTCTCATGTGTTGGCAGGCGGTATAGAGGTTTAACAGAGAGTTCAACATGGATTTAGGAATAACCTGATACTGGGGAGTTGGAAATAGTTTCTTCTCTCTAATCGATAGAAAAAGGCAGTTCTAACACCAGGAACTGGAGTTGTTACAGCTACAACTTTCTACTACTGGGTTGAAAGCACTTAAGCCTTTGAATTGCTGGATGTTCAATAGGCTATACAGCAATGAATTGATCTTCACTGGTGAATTAGATAGCTAATTAGACACCATCTTAAAACTTACCATCATGTTCTGGTCTTCCATATTCTTTCAACTGAGAAAGTAAGTCAAGTGAAGCAAGTAGCTGCTCAAAACAAACTTTATGAAACTTCTTTTCTCTTGACTTTAAGCTTTCAGCTTTCATTAATGAGATGATGAATTACAATTATAGTATTGCTGCTGTTAGTACATGCCTGATGGAGCTTTTGTAAAGATTTTTGGTTTAGTATTTTAATGCTACAGTTGAGTACACACTGCAGTCACTTCCTTAGAGAGCAAATGCATTTGGAAATCTTTGTCCTATTTTTTCTTTCTTACTTTCTGGAAATAGGAAAACTATCTGGCCATATTGGTTAACTTTTTTAGGATATTCTAAAAATAAGAGGAGTGACTCTTTTTTTTAACAAATACTTTTTTGTTTCACAGTGCAGCCAAAACGAGATCACGTTCTTCATGTCACTTTTCCCAAAGAGTGGAAGACTAGTGACCTTTACCAGCTTTTCAGTGCCTTTGGTGAGTGATATAGTCTGCTCTTCCGTATTTTATATGTATTTTTAAACTGATTTTCATTAGCAAGTACCTTTTGGTTTCATTTGTTGTTTAATTTGTGGATGCAGACTTATTCTTAGTATTGGTTGTTATGAATTGCCTTTTGTAATTTCTGAATGGTGTCCTGGGGATTTCCTTTGTAATGTGTTGAAAATGTCTGCCTTCATTAATTACTGATTTTGTGTGGTGCTTGTTGAATGTTGCAGACCTTCGATCCTTTTATTTACAACCTTTCCTGGAAGGAGGTAACAAGTGGATAAAGAAAACGGGGCATGGTTTGAAAGCTGGGTCAGGGTTTTAGAAAAAAGACTTATTCTGTAGCCTGCTTAAAGCCATATGCTAGCTCATGTGAGCCTAGGCAAGCAAGCAAACTGGAGAGAGTAATTTTGATTTCAAGATAGTGAACATCATCCAAGTCTGAAGAAACAGCAAAAAAGTTGTCTAAAAAAGCTGTCTAACTGGATACTAGTAGTCCTGTTGTTCCTCTGCTAGTGTATAATATATATAATCCTAATTGACAGTCAACTCCTGGTACAAAAACGTTGCAGCAGAAAACAGGGGTTGTGCTTTTGGTCTCTAAGAGCAAGAAGGATATTTGTACAGTCCTATGTTGGATCTTGTTTCCAAGATTCTTCTTGCAGAATAGTTTCTAGTTCCTTATTGAGAGATAAGGTGATGCTTTCAAAGAGATCTTCTTGCCTTGCGAATAGTTTGAGGTGCGTTGTTTTGGGGTTTTTGTGGTTTGTTTTGTGTTGTTTCAAAGAGATACTTTCTTTGCCGTTTCCAAGACATTTACATAAAACAAAAATTCCTCTCGTTAAAATAATTTCTTGCATGATTTTACAGAAATACTTGGTCACAATACTTTGTTGAAATTAGCTTATTAAATGTTATGTGTAATAGACATTCATGCATCTTGTCTTCCTCAAATTCTGTAATAAGGCTTTGGGAAGCAGCTATTTATCAGTGTTTATTTGATAAGGATCACCTTCTCATTTAAAAAGAAGGACACAGAGCTGTTGGAGTGAGTCCAGAGGTGGGCCACAAAGATGATCCAAGGGCTGGAACATCTTTTCTCTGAGGATAGGTTGAAGGAGTTGGGTTTGTGCAGCTTAGAAAAGAGAAGACTGGGCGGACAGTAGAGCTGCTTTCCAATACCTGAAGGGATCCTACAGGAAGGCTGGAGAGGGACTTTTTGTAAATGTGTCCAGCAGTAGGACAAGGGACAGTGTTTTTAAGCTGAGGGACAGTAGGTTTAGACTGGATATTAGGAAGAAGTCCTTCTGTATGATTGTGGTGGAGATGCTGGAATGGGTTGCCTGGGGAGGTTGTGGACTCCTTCTCCTTGGGGGTGATGGCTTTGAGATGGATGGGGCTTTGAGATGCTGAGATTATTTGAGAGATGTGCCTGCTCATGGCAGGGAGATTGGAGTAGATGATCACTAAGGTCTCTACCAAGGTAAGCCATTCTATGGCTCTACGGAAAAAAAAATCCTTTGCTTTACATTAGTCTTGGCAGAGCACGTATGACTCAATTCATAATATGCCTATTCAAAAAAATAGTTTGCTGTTGTTTCCTGGGATTTGTGCCTTGAGCTGAGTCCCAGTACCAATTTGGTCCATTGGAGTATAATCACTGTAAAAGACTCTGTATTTTTACATGTTTTTTTTTTAAGCACATGTGTGTCTAGTTGGCTCTCTATTATGAAATGGGCCTTTTTCCTTTTGGAGATGAGCAAATGAAGAGATGTTCTGTTGGGTAGTGCTTAAACAGTGTAGTGCAGTTGTTTCAAAGTAATGAGCTGCATTTAATGAGTTCAGTCAACATTTTGTATTGCAAAAAGATTAGAGGCAAAGTTGAACCTAACGCTGAAACAATTACTGTGTTATCCAGAAGGATGTTTAATCACCAGTAAAAAGATGGAAGTAGTCAATCGTGTCACTGCTATGCTTGCTGTGGGAGACCATGCTAATTTACAAAATAATACTGTTCCCTTCACCTAGAATTGTGAGTGGGCAAGGGTCTTTGCACCTTTAGATAAAATTGAGTCAGTTCTTTCTGACTTTTAATCTGTACTGCAGCATGATGCCAGTATAATGCTGGATAGGATTTAATATTCCTGGCTGGGCAATCTGGAATGTGAGAATGTAGGAAGTTACTGAGGTCGTTCTAGAGTCATTACAGAAGTAAGAATCAAGGCAGATGGGACATTATTTCTGTAGGCTTTTAAATACTTTGCAGTAGGCTTTTTCTGAAGTTGTCAGCTCCGCCCCTTCGGTGTTGACGTGAAACGCAAGCACAGATCACTGCCACCAGGGGTCATGCTTGCACATTTCAGAATACTAATACTGAATTTTGAAATTCCAATTTCTCTCACTTCTCCAGGTTACAGAGCTGAATGTGTTCATACTTTGATTTACAAACTCCTGGATTTTGGGTAGTAGTTACTTTGTGTGTTGTTTTAGATCTTACTCCCACTATATCTCAAAACAAACTCTAGGTTATTCCTTCCAGAATTCTCTCACTATTTTAGGTGTGGCTGGTAAGAGAGACTAGGTGGTGCAATATGAGGATAAGTGATTTGCCAAAAGCCAAAACACTGAGGCAGCATCTCACGTGAATTATCAAATACTATTCTATTTAACAACTGATTTTTAGTCCAGGTAAAAAAGCTTAGTTTACAAATACTTGTGTTTAACCAACTAAGCTTTTACCTGGACTAAAAATTAGTTGTTAAATAGAATAGTAACATTAGTCTGACTTCAGTCAGAATTTGCTTTATCTTGAATTGAAGCAGAGTTGTAATCTTGTATGAAGCTTCTAATGGAAGCCTTGAAACAGCTGAAGGGCTGCAGTGTCAGACTTGGAACTGTTTTGGGTTTGCCACTCTAGAAGGAGTGTTCATGTTCCTGAAGTCTTTCAATGCTGCATGCATACCAACTGGACACCTGTTCATGCAAGATGTTTTTATAGTCCCATGGGTGAATGTAGTTTCACTGTACAAGTATTTGCATTACTATGCAGTCTCTTAGAACACTTTCTTGAAATTCTTCTAGCACATACTATATATATTCTTCTGAGCTCATGTTCACACAGATTTGTGAACTTTGTCTGTTTTAGGTGTGGTGTTTTTTTGGGTGTAGAGTTAGTTTTGTTGGGAGTTTTAGTTTGCCTTTCATGTTTGCTTGGTTGGTGTCTTTTTCTTCTGATTTGTTGTTGTTTTGTTTGTTTCCTTTTCTATTTTTCCCTCTTGTTTTTGTGGAGTTTTAAAAATTTGAATCCTCTTTTTCTCTGTGCATTTCTGGCCTTTCCTTCTTGTGCCGATGTTTCCTTCATCCTTCTTGCTTTCTTCTTCTCTTCCTGCCAGGAAGGTGGAAGTTTGTTAACCCTTCTCAGTTATTTACCAGGAAACTGTCATATGTGTTTAGTATATGCTTCAGCCTTTGCTCATGGAATGAAGATATTATATCTGTTGTCCAATCAGTCAGCATCCAGAAGCTGTAAACAACTATGTCCAATGGAATCTATTAATAAATTTCCTGGTTATATGAAGGTCTGTGTAGTCCTGATACCTATCCTAAGTACATAATTGCCACTAACAGTTGTGCAAGAAATGCATAAGAACAAAGCCAAGGCAAAATGAGTTTTCTGCAATTCCCACTAACAATCTGTGGCTTAAGGACTCATGAGCTAGAGGTCACACTTGCATCTTTTAGTTTGAGGCTTTCTCAGCTTTCTGTACATCAGTCTAAAATTCTTTATCCTGTATATATTTTTGTCTTCCACAGCACTTGGTGTCAGTTCCCTAACTGTATTTAAGTATTGTCTGAAAAATTACTTTGATTTTAAAACTTCTTTGTATTTTATTAGATGTCCCTGAGTTTTATGATGACATAATGAATGCCCTCTATACATCTTTCGTATTATTTGTGTTCTTATGTCTTCTCCATAGATACGTATAGACAGCTCCCTTACATTTTTCTTTTAAAAGCTAAGTTCTGGTTTACTCAGCCTTTTATGCAGAAGCATTTCCATAGCTCTGACCATTGTAATGTAAAAATTGAAGTGAAATTTGCTTGAATGACATGGTTTATTCTGTGGATTTCCTTGTTGTTTGCATGTTTAGGTTTACATAGAGTGAACTTTCAAATTAATTTATAGAATAGAAGTGTAACTTAGCAGCTTTTTCTCAGAAGCAGCAGATCAGATTTTCATCTACTGCTATTTGGGTGAAGATGTTTTACTTCACTTGATAATTCTTTGCTTGACATTTACCTTTGTTTTTTTAGCAGGAGATATTGTCTGACTTTGCATATAGTAGCAATTAGACCAGGGGCCGTGTAAGCTAAGCAGCATTTTGCAAAGTATTGAAGACATTTGATATATTCTAGAACTGTAAAAAGATAAATCAGTTGTATTTTCTTAGAGCTGGTATTCTCTTACAGTGCTATACATGGCTTATTTGGATTAGCCTTGTAGTGAGCTGGCATGTGGTGATGGCAATGGCTAAATACTGTACTGTGAGTGCAGAAGCATTTGGTTTTTAGGTCTTTATGGCCCTTTCCCTGTCATTTTGAAATGCACGATATTTACTAAGTGCTTAGCAATATTTCTGAGTGATCTGATTTATTAATCTTGTCTCTGTTAAATTCCTATTTCTTAATAATAATGAAATATTATGAATATTAGTATGAAACAGATTATCTTTTAAGCTTTTAGAATTGCTTAAGAGCATTTGTTGCAGTTCTCTTCAGATTACAGCTCAGTTTTCACTATGTAACGTTTAACTTGATTTTACCACTGTATTTGTGATATGTATAAAGACAACACATTGGTAGATGTTGAAACCCTTAATTGTCTCAAATACAAAAGTAATTCAGAATGCAGCAGCCTTTCTATAGCAATAAATGTGTATCTGATACTGAAATGTTTTATCACTGGTTTGGATTTTATTTTGAATTGATGCTTAGTGAAAATTGAAATATGTTTGAATAATAACTGAAACTCCTTTGGGAGATTTCAGTCCATCACTGATCTTGTTTGATATTTTATCGTAAGAGCACAGTAACAAGTTGTTCAGGTGAATTTTTCTTGCGTTTGCTGTGTTCAGGGTAGACAAAAGAATTAACCAACCACATATCCAGGAAAGGAACAGAAAATACACAACACTTCCCTGTTGAAGAGTGTGGTCTCAGATGTCTCAAATGGTTGTTTAGAAAATTTTGTAATTAATAATGCAAAAAAGGAGAACTCGGTGCACAAATTCAGAGCTGTAACTTGTCGATGCACTTGGAAGAATGCTAAAGTGTGCAGTAATTTCTGATATTTAAAAGAAGTTCAGTGTTGGGGTCCTACCAAATGCACTACACTTTTGAGTTACTATCATAAATCAGCTTGGACTTTCCTGTTTTCCTGCCAAATACCACATTCTCTCTGAAGTAAAGAGCCTTACCAATAGGCAGCAAAAAAATGAAGTAGTAGAAATTGAATTAATTTGCCCTACAAAATGTTTAAATAAATTGTAGCATTTGACTTCTCAGCATAGGCTACTCTTAATAGCAGCCTTAGACATGTAGTATGGAAAATGTCAGAAACCGGGCTGAATTAATTAGGATTTTGGCAGTTAACAAAATGATTGTAAATTGAAGTCCTAAATAACTGGTTACTCAAATGTGTAGCATTCAGTGTTCATGCAGACTAACTCTAACTAGGCTTTTATTTTTTATAATTAGAAAATCTGTTTGTTTCCACCTGTACTTAAATAGATGAAACATCTGAAAATCTAATTCATTTCAGCCCGTTTGCATCATTGTTTCTAACATTGTAATGTCTGAAGGTTTAATAGTGGTGTTACATAAAAAAAAAAGCCCACAACTTGATTTTCTAGTCTACTTGAAAGGAATTGCACCAGTGGATTGTACTAAAGGTACACTTAGATGAGGACAGATGTGAAAGAATTTCGGACTATAATATGATAATGAGGCCTTGTGTCTGAACTAAGAATACTTTCCTTTGTGGTGTGGGTTTTTTTTTGATTATGTACTAGTTTAATGGTGCCACTTTTATCCAGCTGCTTTTTCATCATAACAGCTTCCAAATGAAGTCCATGGTTTTGTGTACTGGTCCTCATATTTACTTAAATTAAATTTTTATTGCACTTCTCGGAAATGGTTTATAAGTGGGATCCAAACAAATCAGGGTTTGACGATTGTGTCACAATAACTGGAGATCTCCACTTGTGTGGTCGATCTTGCCATACCCTCCAACCCCAATCTACTCGATTTTTTTTTTTTTTTTTTTTTTTTTTTTTTGTTTTGTTTTGTTAAATGTTGAGTGTATTTACTAGTAAAAGAACAGGAAGTGGTTACTGAGGCTTGTCCATGCTGTGTCTTTAGGGAGTGTTACTGTTCTGAATGATGGATAACTTTTAAAACCCAAAGAGCTGTTTGTTATTTCAGCACAGAGGTGAAATTTACCAGAAAAAAAAGGGAAATTAATGAAGAAAAAAAACCCTAAAATTAAATGAATCATTATAGGATTTATTAAAATTAAGAGGAAAGAAATAATAATAAAAGAAAGCTAAGAAGCAGCAGAACAATACCTAGGGAGTGAAAAAAAGGTGTCGTCATTTTTCTGTTTTGGTCCTTATTCAAATGGGTCGAAAGCTGTACAGGATGCTTATGTAGCTGAACAGTTAAGGCTTATGTACAACAGTGGACAAAAGCCTTCTCAGATGAAGTTACTCTTAGTTGAGTATCTTGCTTTTTGTCATGGCACATCAGATAAAATCAATGGCTGAGCCTGAGATAAAATAGTCATAGTAAGTTGTTGGTTTTTTTTTTTTTCCTTTTCTAGGTAACATTCAAATTTCATGGATTGATGATACATCAGCATTTGTATCACTGAGCCAGCCAGAACAAGTACAAATAGGTAAGTGTTTCTGAATGTACTTCAGCATTAAGACTTTATTTCTTCAGTGGGCTCCTGTAAAGTGCTCTGAGCCAACAGGTTTTGTGATCCTCATGCCAAAACTATAGTCCCATTTTAGCTAGCTATGTATTATAATTGCACTATGAAGGGTCTGAGGGAAATGCTGTTCATGAAGCAGTGAGTACATTACATGATTTGAGGGAATGAGCTTTAAACTATCTTAAGTAGAAATGTTCTCTGAGCTGTGCAATCACAGATGATACGTTTGTGAAGTAGCAACTTATCTTGAAGTGTCTGAAGCTTTTTATTTCAGACCTGATAAATCTTAAGCGGAGTTTGGTCTCCATGGGTGAGGTTTAGTCTGATTAAAAATGAAAGGATTGGAATTATTCCACCTTTTTGCCTTTCCAACAAGATTTATCTTTGTGGTGAAATACTAACAAGCTGCCCAGAGAGGTTGTGGAGGTCTCCTTCTCTGGAGAATTTCCATTGCATCTGCCTGGATGTGTTCCTGTGCAACCTGATCTAGACAAACCTACATTAGCAGGGAAATTTGACTAGATGATCTCCAGAGGTCCCTTCCAGTCTCTACCATTCTATGATTCCATGGCCTGATGTGCAGATAATCTATAGGTCGTTGTAAGTTTATATATTTGTGGTTTTTTTCTCTTCTTTTTCAAGCTGATTGCTTGTTTCACTGAGTGAGACTTGCAAGACTACTTGTTCTCAATAAAACCGATATGTTTTCATGCTATTACATAAGCTGAAAGCTTCCTTAAGTGGTACGACTGGAACCTTCCCACTGCTTTTACCTCAGTTTTATCTGTTGCCTAGATGCTTGGCATACAGATTCACCAGCACTTATTTTTTAAATGTTGTGGAAGGAACTGAATGTCTTCAGAGTGTTTAAACTGAATCTTTATGGCACTGCCATGTGTGTGTTTCTTTTTTATGCTTTGCCAAATGGGGAAGCTTGTTCTGTGACTGGCATGTTAGGAAACAAGTAATTGTTTGAAAGCTCAGGTAATTGTCTTTCACAGATTTTTGTGAAATCAGGTTAGTAAAGTCTCATATACTAAAAGCAGTCAGTCAACCAAGCTGATAAACCGTAGCAACCTCAGTTACTAAAAAGTGGAGAGATTTTTACTGTTAAAATCACTTAAACATTTTTTCCCTTGCAATGAATACATTATAAAATCAATTCTTTGATTCAAGTTCTTGATCTTAAGTTGTTTAATGAACTACATTGTGGACTATAAGTCACTATTTGTCCTTATGATTTAGTGAGCTGTGTTTAAGTGAAGAACCTAGGAAGAGCTAATTGTGGCCTGATTTTTAATCTGTTTATATAAATATGTCTACATCTTCTGGACTAGATAAAAAGCCTTGGAGAACTATCAAACCAATATGACACGAGGCAAGATATTGCTGCAGACATATGCTTATGCTTACCTCCTGAAGAAGTTTCTGACTGAGATTACACACATTCACAGTGTATTAATAGTTAACAAAGCACATGTGCAACTGAAACATTTATGGAAAATAAATGGGTTGAGAACATGAAGCATGTGTGGAGGTTTCCCTGCATTGATAAGGTGGTCAGATTTGCATTATACATGAGGCTAAGTACTGAAAAAACATCCAAACTTATTTTACATCCTGCTGATAAGGGAACTGTTTGAGAAATGCTAGGAAAATAGAATCAGTTTTGTAATAATCTGCATTAAGTATTACCTGGTTGTAGGTCTGTCATACATTTTTAAAACTCATGTGACATCTGGGAGGTATCTTTATTTTTCAGTTGCTGCAGCTGTTCATGTGGTAAATATTTGACTGAACTGATGTAAAGTTATTGAGTTGAAGAGCAGATCCTTTAAAGGCTGATCTACGGTTGTGTGTACTCAGGATAGCAAGTTGATCAACCTAGCTTGTTTTTAAATGATTTTTTTCAATGCCATTTTAATTTGTTTGTCTTTGTTGGTGTTAAATCGGAATTTGGCCTGTGATTTTGTTCATAGTACTAGCTTTATGTGACCAGATCTGAGGATTCTATTGAAGTTGTGATGACATCGTGTCCTAAATATGGAGAGGTTTTTTCCATGCTGCTTTGAAAATTTTGAAATGCTTTTCTTTTACTACAAGATCAATTTTTACCTGATGGAAAAAAAGGGGAAAGAGATATTGTGTGTTTTGTATTCAGGTTGTCTGAAACATTTCAGATAATTAATTATAATTCATTTTAGTGCTTACCCTTTCATATCAAACAATTGACAGACCTCTTAAAATGTTTTATGCTGTTCCTGTTACTTCTGACTGTCCTGGCATAAGGTATTTTAAGTAGACTAGATTCTTTTTCATCTATACTCTGAGAATGTTAGGTTTCTCATGTTACTATTCATAGAAATCAATGTTGAATGTGTTGGTATAAATTGTATTTGTTCTTGCCCCAGTTATGTTTAAAACAGTATTTGCAAGATATGTAATATCATGGATGGTAACTATTAAGACCTAGTCAGAAACTGATAAAACATTCATCCATGTGCTTTTCTGTTTTAAAAAACACATATCTGATTAGCTGAATTAAACTAACGAGTACCTCTTCAAATTTTGCATGCTGATCAGCAGTATGTATGTGGCCAGGAAGCCTGCGGACTACAGTTTTTTAACATGCAGCATTACCCTGAAGGACCTATGAATCTTTGCATAGTATAAAAACTTGTTTCCTCTTTCATTTATTTCCCCCTAAAGGAATAAGTAGGGGAAAAGGCAGTATTTTTATAAGCAATTTTGGAGCTACTTCTCGGTTTGAAACAGAGTATAGCATGCTTAAAACACATAAACCAGCACGCTCAGGAAAAAAAGAAGCAAATCCCTTGACTTTCTCATTTTGCTCCTTTTGATAATGTCCAAGAGTCTCTATTTGGTTATTCATCTGACTCTCATATTGGCAGACTCTAGTTCAATATGAGTAGAAAAAGCTGCTGCCTTGTGTAAAATTATATCACTCTTTACAGTTAGAATTGGAAGCTGCATAAGGATGAATATTGGTTAATGTTTCAGAATCACCATAGAGTTAGGTGCATTCCATGTCTATATGTGCAGGTTATACCTGTGTGTTTAGTAGGGGAAGACTGTTCTTGAGTTCTAGTGGGCTGTGCTCTCTGTATTGGTTTTCACTGTTGGACTTAAATGTCTTATGAAAGTGATGGCTCTGTTTCTCACTTTTTGCAAGTAACCTGAAAACAGTAACAGGCAACAGTCTTTTTTGCTGTTGAGGTTTGCAGTTCAGGGTAGGCAATTAATAAAAAAAATATTAAATGGTTGATATTCCTTTAGTTGAACATCTGGGAGGCAGAACTTAGTGTTGCCAAATTGTACTTCATGTGGTGTCAGCATTTCTGTCAGATGTGGAGCATATGTTTTTTATGTGTATGGCAAAAGATAAAGCGATGTCACTCTCACACTTGATGAATGCAAGAGACATCAGAACAAACTTTCGCTGTACAGCTTCTGGCTCTTAGGACTTTCAGCCTTCTAGATAAGCTTACTTTTGGATGGTATTAAGCTTTGTGTATAAGGTTGTCTTTTTATCTGGAAAAGTTAGTATGAAGTAAGTACTATTTCAATGCTTCTTGACATAAAAAGATCCAGACTTCATACAAATAGTCTGAAAATGGTGGGGAAGATGGGAGAGACTTCAAATTATCTTAACTTTGAAGTAAACCCAGTATTTAATTTTAGTTACTGAATCTGTGTAACCTGAAATAATTCAGTGTTTCAGCCTTTTTAGCATCTCAGTGTTTTGGGCAGCTAGCTAGGCAGAGATTCTTCACTTAATGTCTTCTATCAGTGATAAGGTCCTGTTATTCATGATTTTCTTGAATTTTGTTGCAAGACAGCTTTCAGTGAATGTTTAGGTTGCTGGACTTAAAAAGTCCTAAATGCAGTCTTGAAAGGAGGCTCTCCAAATACAATTGCATTTGTGGAGTCTTTATGGGGCATCTAAAATGTACTCTTTAAATATGCTCTTACTTGAGGGTGGGTTAATTTTTAAAACGTGGTAAAGTCTTATAAAGATAGTAGATTTTTAAAGTGCTTGAAAGGAAAATTTGGTTTCTTGTTCTGAGGCATTTGATGTCTATTAATGGAAATATTGGACAAGTTTATTAAAAACCTATACCTGGTTTCTTTTCCCTTAGCAGCTAACACTTGCTCTTAATTCTCTTTATGTCAAGCTTAAGTGCAGTTGAATATTGTCTGTGTTCTGATTATTAGCAACTTCTACAGTATTTGAAGACACTGGTTCAACTAAGAGTAATTTTAACTTAAAGACTCCTGGCTGTTTTAAAGTGCAATATATGGACTTCAGCTTAAATTTTAAATACATGCAAAAAGCAATTGCTTGTCATAAATAGCAAGCATTGGAATTGTTAAGTTGTTCCATGTGTTAGGGCCCTGATACATGAGCTCATATAGAATTTACTGTGCAAGATACCTTTTTCCTGTAGGCATTGAGTAGGCCGATGTGACAGCAGGGGAGCAACAGACTAAAGCAGGTGCAGCAGCTGAAGTTGTGATGGCCAGTGATTCTTGTTTAAATCTTTAACCTTTATGAACTTGTGAGTTTCTCAGTCAGAGTTGGACTTTTATGGTTTATTAGTGTTTAAGGTTTATTACAGAACCTCCTACTTAGCCTTAATGCTTATCACCACAACTTAAAAATATACACATGTATTTGAGATTGTAGGCATATTAGCCTGTTCTTACTGAACCTGAAGAAATGGCAGGTAGAACCTGCTGCATTACCGAAATCTGTTGGAAAACCATGTGTTTTCACTGATAACGTAATGTGAAATGCATGTCAGATATGTGCTGTGGGCAAGAAACTTCCTAAATGTAGATCAAGGAAGTTGAGATCATACTTCAGTATGTCAAATCTCAGCCATTACACTGTTTAAATTTGTTAATTAATAGATACATTACTAGTACTCCTGAAGATTAAAATTCCCTGTTTCTTTATTAGCAGGGAAATAAGATGTGGCAAATGTCTACGTATTGTTCAGGACTCTTGGCTATAAAAAGAGAATGAATTGCTGGTTGATATGTTGTCATGGTTTTACATTGGAACCTGTAGTATCAATCATATTAGAGATAGCTATTATACAATTTTCAGCATTTCTGGTGCACAATTAAGAGTATGGGTTATAGACTTGTCTTCAGGCACCTGTAGCCTTCCTTTTTGTCATTAAAACAAAACTCTTTATAAGTTTGAATATAGTAGGGGTTTTCTTACTATATTGTTGGTAGTCTTTTGACTACCTTTTTCATTTTAATTTGTTGGGGTTTTTTTTGTAAAGGGTTGATACATTTCACAGCTTTCGTTTCAATTACTGGTATTTAAACAGGGTGTGAAGTTTAAGTCTCTTGAATTCTTTCAATAACTAAATAACTTCAAGAAAGTTTTATAACAACCAGCATAGATGTGCATCTTGTGCAATGTCTCACTGGGCTATTCTGTCATCTGTGTTCTTTGTTGCAAGGATTGCATCTTCACCAACTTCAGTATTTAATTATATATCTGTTCTGCAGTGAAAGTGTTTTTTACAAAGTTACAATACTCACTTTAGCTGAGATTATTTGTTTTGGTTTTTTTCCTAAACAAAAGTTTTTAGAAATTTGAATTTCTAAACATGAAAATGATCAATCAAGTATTGTTTGTTTTATCTTACTAAATGTAGTGCAGATGACTTTTAGAGGTAGATTTTCCTAGCTTGAACAGGTGGTCTGTGTTGAAGTTCATAAAAAATTGCATTCTTTAACAAAACTTTCTGAATGCAGTGTCTTCCAGCCTGTTTCATGTTTGAGCAACTGAGAGGAGGCAATGGATATGCAGAAGCTTGATAAATTCTCTTGGGAAAAGGGGGGGAAATAGGCATGTTAAAAATTGAAAACCTGTTGAAGCACACATTGTATGATTGAATGCTGCAACTGGTACTAAGAGACTTGAGGCTTTCTAGTAGTTACATTGAGACTGCTTTCCTTCACTGAATAGAAAGACAAATAATTCTGTTGATTTCTGAACAGTCAACTGCAGATAGATTTCTGGGACTATGTTGGCCTCAGTAAATGCTTAACTTTCAGGGCTTTTGAATTTTTCTAAGTGGTCCTGAGTTCCAAAATGGCACACTATTGTAGGTTTCGAACAACTAGGTTCCAGCTTCCACAGGGTTAAATGGTTTTACCAGTAAAAGAAATTGAACTTCAATTATCACCTAACCTCAACATACCATGACTTTCTTTTTGTCGTGGTAGATCCTAGAAGATCTTTCATGAGGTCTTGCTACCTTGTTTTCTTTAATTCTCGGGTTTTAAAATGTTTTTTAAAATGAACAGTTTGCAGTGTTTTCTTCTCTTTAACCTTCCTTGAGGACAAGGATCTTGAGAAGCACACTGATGAAGTGTCACTTCATTCAGCAGTGCTGGGCAAGTCTGCTCTAGTTACCTTGGCACGTGGAAAAGGGTTTCAGAGCAGCAGCACAGCTATTACGGAGAATGGAAAGCAGGCAGTCACGGTTTCTGTAGCTGAACTGGCGCTTGCATGTCATTCCCTTCAGTCACAATAGAGAGATTTATTTGACTACTGGAACTAGACCTGTGTACGATACTTCTGTGGAAATAAACTACTTTCAGGATAAGGTTTCATCTTGATAAAAGCTTTAGTAAAGCTGAATACTTCTAACTAAATAAAACTGCTGCCTTGCTGGTGTGGCTTAATAACCAAGGCTTTAAAGAATCACGCATGTTGTATGTAAGTGTTGTACCCTGGTAAATTAATAAGTCTGTAGATCAGTTTTGACAGTAACACTTTTAGGTAGATTTACTCTACTAACACTCCACTGTACTGTTCAGCTGTTTGGTGATGAGTTGGTGTGAGCATTGCAGATGAAAATAATAAAAATGAAACACAAACCAAAACGCAAAATCCCCCCAAACCATAAACAAAACTCCAGTGCTTAAAAGCAGGATTTAAAGAAAGAGTAGTTTTTCTTTTGAAATACACATTAATTTGAATCTGTCAAAAGTAACACAGCTAAGTTTTTTTGGTAACCAGACATGAAAAAAAGGTTTAATTTACTACATTTTGGAAGTTACTCTTTTGTAAGGACTAAGAGTAGCATACTACATAGAGCAATTAGTCCCTGGGTCTTTCATCCTGAAAGAATGTACTTGTTTTGTAGTCTTTTAGATTCTTCTACATGCCTATGAATTTTGGAAAAATCACTAGTTCATTTTGAAAAATCAGCCAATTTAGAACTTTATTTTTTTGTATGTCCTGGGAGAGAAGAGAGCACAAAGATGGTGAGATTGAATCTGCATAATATTTCTGTATTTGATTGAGTGACACTTGTAAGTAACTCCAAAGTACTACATGGAGTTAATCCAAGGGATGAAACATTAAGAAAGAAAACTAAATAGAACAATTTATTTGTAGAAGTCAGTGTAGCCTGCTCCCTTCTGGGTCCTGAAGATTAATCAAGAGTTTTTAAAACTATTCATTTAGTCTAGTGGGGGAGGGAAAGCTGTCCTGGTGTAGTGCTTGTTCTTTACACTGTTCCTTATTTTCACTTTCAAATCAGACTATTTAAGAAAAGAAGTAAATGGTGATGGAATATTTTTTTATCATGGTGTTTTGTTTATTTGGACCATGTTGGTCATTTTGGAGCTGACCCAAGATTTTGTGTCACCAAGGTTTTGAGTAATACTACATAGAGCAGCCATATTGTGAGCTCTGCTTCCTTGTTTTAGACAAAGGATGGCCAAGGAAGTAGTGAACAGGACAAGGTTAGGTGCTAATTAGTTTACATCTTTAAACGGAGCAAAGAGGCTGTGATTGAACCAGGTGTGAAAACAATCTGATTCAACAAGTACTGAGAGAAAAATGGGATAAACAATCGAAAAGAGATAGTAGAATGTGGCTTGGTTAAGTTGAAGAAAATTGGTTCATATTGACAGTGGAAACAATTTCTAAAAGGAGGTAGGAATCCTGCCTTGCCAGAGAAAAGAGAAAGTGGTTTAATACTGAAGAATGTTCAGGATTATGATAGTTTGCAAGGCTAATGTGAGATAAAGACACACCCTGAAAAGACTGAACTGAGAAAAAAATTAGAGAGGGTGAGGTAAGAGCAGAAATCAGCGTAAATTTTGGTTAGTTAGTGAGAATTCGGACAAGCTCATGCATCTCTGAGAGAAGCCAACAGAGTGTGCCCAATCCTTTTAATGTTGAGTCAACACTAGCAGCTATCAGTAACTTATTCTAGTGGGAGAGGCTGGAGAAATGTATTTAAAATTTGTGATCTGACTAATTTGTAATGTGTTTAATAGTGGTGTCTTGCAGCAGAAATTGTCTAGATGTGCCTACAAGTCTGAAAATTGTATAGACTAAACCAAAAGAACATGAATATTGAAATGCCAATTTCAGTAATACTTGATGTAATGTAGATGAATTATACATTGATCAAGTGATACAGTATTTCTTCTGGATTTGTCGCTTCTCTGGGAATGTATTCACACATTTGCTGTGCAAGAAGCCCTGGTGAAATCCTTTCTGTAGTGAACAGTTTCATTCCATTTAATTTAATAGATATCCTTTAATTTGGGATGTTGAGTCTCCACTTACGCTTTGTGTTTATACAATAAGCACATAGCATTGCTGTTTCAGCTCACGAGCTTTCCTTTGACATACTGGATGATGCTGTGATGAAAAAAGTGTACAATGCAAACTTCTGTTTTCTCTAATGCAGTGTCGATAGCCCTGGAAGTCAGTAAATAAGGAACCACAGAACAAGAAAAGAGAATAAAACAAAACGCTGAGTTACCTGCTCACTAGTCGAACACTTCCAATCTGACCAAGGCAGAGGTGCCCTGTTTTAAGTAGAACATGATCAGATTACTACAACATCCATAGAGAGATCACTTTAGGCTTCACTGGTGAATTTTTCATTTAGTATTTCCTAAACTTAAGTGCTTATTATTGCATTCTTGATCTGTTTAGTTCTGTATACTAACTGGATTTAAGTTGTGGGGTTTTAACCTACACTGTTCACTTATCTATTTATTAAGAGGCTTGGTATTGTTGGTGGCCATCTGTCAGAATTTTGCTCTGTGTAAGAGCGAGGACTTGATGAAAGACTATCTTTTCGCACATTCCTCTTGCATCATTCAACGACAGTCAGCCTGTTTAGTAACTTGCCTAACAACTAGGGAAGATGACATCCCATAGAAACACTTTTCTTAAAATAATGCACAATTACTACTATTCTCCTATGGGACTGAAAGTTAGCTTATGGCTGAAGCTAGAGTAATGAAATGCAACCATGTGGTCATGGTTACGAGGTCAGGTTTCTCACAGAAAGATGTCTTTTATCTTACAGTTTAAATAAGCAAACAACCCCCCTAAGATCCCTTTACTTTATTGGAATTCAAAGCATTCTAGCAGTGCATTTCTTGTGTTGGCAATGCAGACTGATGTAATTTTTTACTTTGGCAATATGGATAGCATTCATCAAAAAAGCATCAGTGAAAATGTATTCTAAACTTCTGCAAGGAGCTGCTCTTCTGTTCAGGACCATGTAAGGCTAATTTATCTCTGTGGCTCCTTAGACTGCTCAATCTATATGCCTTCATTTCAGTTGTTCAGTGTGTGAAACAATATATTCAGCACAGAACTTTTAATGTCAAATACATATACTTCCTTTTTGTGTGTGTGGCTAAATTAATAGGCTGATATAAAATAACAGGCCTTATTTCAAGAAAGCAGGAGTTGCCTTTGTTCAAAAGTATTGACTCTTAATTTAAAAATAAGTCTGTGTACAGCTACGTAAAGATGATTTTTAAAATCCACCCACCACCTTAAATACAGGCCACATTTGTCTGGGAATTAAATGGAAGGGACATAACTTTTGACTCTTAGTTTAGAGCAAAACAAATAATGCAAAAGAGCTATTGTGTTTAACAAATCACTATTTATCAGATGAGCCATGGTAACTATGTGCTTGATTTTAGCAAGTAAAAACATTCTTGAGTTTAGCTAAACAAATTTTACTCTGAGGAATGTCGGCTGGCACGCAGTAGCTCCAGTGTGCGTTATGAATTCATTCATGATGCCTCCACCAGAACTTCATGGGCAATAAATATGCTCCAAATTCTTAAACCAGATCCTGTAACTTCACAGTTTAAAACAAAGTGTATGATAGGAATTATGCTTAACATCTCTTTGGTTAATGCAACGATCTCATAAGGCTGTTCATAATTGCTGGTATCTCTTCATGGGATTACAGTACTGTTGCCTGGTTTAGTGTGTGTTTGAAGCACTTTTCAGTAGCATCTATGTGCCACCATTGGTATTAGAGGTAATTAATTTTGTGGTAGCATAGCCAATATGCAGAATAGGTGATCTATTCTGAAAGAGTTAGAAACCCAGATCCACCCCTTTCCTCACCTTTTCTGAATTGTGAATTGCTTCATAATTCTAGCTTGGGCTAGAAGCAATACAGAATACCTACATTCAAGAGACAGCACTTTAGAGTTAGAAAGCTGGATGTGCATCTGAAATTTCCACAAAAAGATTGGGAGTACATAATGAAGTCAGAATTTTTGTCTTACCTACAATTAGAACATTTTAAAATTTCCAGCCCAAATGCATGGAAAATGATCTGTTGGGGCTTTGTGTTGTTTTATATTTAAATTGGTTCACTGATTGATTTGAAGTACTTTCTGTGAGTTAGGCTGAAAACAGCAGAGGACACCAGTTGAGACTCAGTTTAATGTGCTGATTCATCTGTTATAGTGATGGCTTCAGGCCAGAGCTTGGCTTGCAGACTAAAGGCTGAGAGCTGTGAAGATGCTGGGACTTGAAGGAATGTTGATAAATTGTTGCTGAGTGAAGGCAGTGACACTTTTCTCTTTATTTTTGAAGTGATTCTAATTTTGTATTGACAGAAATCCTTCTACCATGAACTCCCAGTCTTCTTTAGTTAAATGGAGACCAAACATTAGAAATATACAAGGATGGAACAGCTGGGTATTAGTTCAGTGTTGCCTCCACGGATATCTTGTGCAACCAAAAATGCAGCTCAAATAAGCTTATGTTTCACAGCAATCAAACAGAGTTTTGGCTAAGGCTTTGCAAATGTCGTCTTTTCCTGGCAGACTTGCAAAATAAACCTGCTGGGTTAAGTAATGAGACTAAAAGGGAAAAAATCCAGGAAATCTTTCCTTGCCAACGAGCAATCTGGAAGAGGGTTATGACTGATGAATAGGTGGTTTCTAATTTAAAAGCATTTAGTAGGTTTAACCCATTTTGTATGAAGTCTGAGAAGAGTTTTGAATATCTAATACCATGTGAATTTAGGAGAGAATAGCATTTTTGTTGTTGTTTTTTTTTTGTTTTGTGGTTTTTTTTTTTTTTTTTAGTTAGTCATGGTGGAACTAGAAGTCATTGGTACGAACAGAACAAATAGCTCACTGCCTCCTGCTTTTCAAAATAAGTTATTTCAGGAGAGGGCATGCTGTCAATAACAGTGTTCTGTATATAATGTCACTCTTCTTCCCCATAGCTGTAAACACCAGCAGGTATGCTGAAAGTTACAGGATCCAGACATATGCAGAATATGTTGAGAAAAAGCATGAAGAGAAACAGACAAAGAGAAAATGTACAGAAGATAGTTGGAAGGAGATGGAGAGGAAGAGATTAAAAACTCAAAGCACACCTTATGTTTCTCAGAGTCGATACTACTGTGTTAACAGGTGAGACTTTTCCTGCATTGCTAACTCTTCTGTTCTTACTATTATTCTTAACCGATAGGGGGCTTATTTTATCTGCACTATTTCTTTGCCTACAAATCAGTAGTGGTATATCAGCTGTCACAAGATCAACAGCAGGAAAAAAAAAAAACGAGCAGAAAGAATTTAATCATAAACATGAATAAACAGATGAAAAAAATTAGTATCTTGAGGGCAGGTCCAATCGCAGCTTCTGAGCTTCATGTAGCAGTACAAGTTCTTACAAAAAATAAAAGAAGGTTGGGTTTGTTTGGTTTGTTTTTTTTCGTCTGACATCTCTGAATGGCTTCTGTCACCTGCAAATGGAGCTGTCATCTTAGACTGTTTGTAAAGGCCATCTTGATTTTTGAATGGCTTTCCATGGTTATAATACTGCCACAGGGGGGGTCTAAATTGCCATTTTAAGCTGTCATGATGAAATCATCCTTTTGCTTCAGAAATAGGAAGGCAAGTGATGATACTTACATAATTTTAAGCTTTAGGAGTAAAACTAGGAAAGGGGTTTGGTTCATTATTTAAGGACAGACTAAAGAGAAGCTCCTGGTGCAGTGTGTTGTGTTCTATATTTCTTGTTTCATTTTTACTCTCATAATGACAGGTTTTATTTTATATTATGGTAATAGGAGGCTTCTTAGTCATCTGTGTAGCTGCGAATGGAATGGGTCTTTTAGTTCACAGAATCGTATAATTAATCTATCAAGTTAGTGCCATTCTTCTCCTTTCCCTCCTTCAGGATTCTCTCAGTTATATATAAAATCAAATTTCAGTGGAGTACCAGGGTGAAGTTTCTGTAAGGTGATGTTTTGGGTTTTTTTTTTTTCTTGTTTGTTTAGTTGGGTTTCTTTTGGAGTGGAGTGTTTGTTTTCCCCTGGTCTGACAGACCAAATGAGATGGTCACACAACCAACACCAAGGTCTTTCTGCTTTCTCTCTCTCGGGAATGCTACGATAAGCTCTAGCTCTCATTATATCTTCCTGTAAATGTTATCTGTCGTGTAACAAATATACTAAACTTGTTCTGTTCCTCTCACTTACATGAGCTTATGGCTTGCCAACTTCACGAAATTAAATGCAGGTGTATATTTTGGCTGGCTGTCAAATGTTCATGGCTTTTGTCATGCTGGCAATTCTAAATGTGGTAGAGACATGTTTGATCCCTAAAACCATATGGAGGGACCTGGTGATAAAATCTGTATCAAGTGGAGTTAGTTTAATTGAATTATTGTAGTTAGGAAAATGTGGGAGTGCATGCTGTGAAGAGATGAGTAGCTGTAAAGATTGTCCTCCCACTAGCTTACATGTGGCTAGGGTTTAGGTTTGTAATTAAGTCCGTATTAAATAGTCTGAAAATACTGACTGCATCTGGAATCTACAGCTAGAACCTTGTTTCATTTTTACTAGAGGAAGAATCTCAGTGAATGGGATTTTTTGGATATCTCACAGGTTCTAACTGGGTGTCAGAGCGGCAGCATATGGTTTGAAGCATAGACAGTTTATTCTTCTAACATATTCTTTATACATGTTTTTCTTAATTTTATTATTAGTTAGATCGTGTTCTCTTGCCAACTAATCCTCTTGTTAATGTTTTCACTTAAGTATAATCTGGTCAGGTGTAACATGGAACTGTGGTCTTTCAATTCATTCAAGATAAATTTTTGTTTTGAGATGAAAATACATCAAAACCGTTTATATTATCTATAACCATTTTTATATGAAACTTATTTATGTTATATTTATATAATCAGGACAAACATAGCTGTGTGCATGTATATTTGTGTTTATTTGTCCAAATTAATTTGAATCCTGTATAGTTGAACACTCAATACTGTGATGTATCTAGCAGCTGATCTCTTATAATAGCTTCATGTTACTACATCCTTTATTTATTTATTATTTAATAAGCTTGCTGCATCAGTTTCTGCCAGGGAGCACAGCTGCAGAATAGCTGTTCCTCTCCATGATGACAGTATATCCTGGCTGTGTTTTTGTTCAGTAATGAAATTGATGGGTATTTCTTTTAAGACGTTTTGTCTTAAATTGACAGATTGATATGTAACAGAGGTTTTTTAATTCCTGTCTTACTTAATCAATGACAGTACCATATTATTGAGGAACTAGATTCGGAAAATATAGTGTAATGGTATTAATAGCAGTCATAATTGAAAATCACTTAGAAATAATATATGCCCCTTGCATATAACTTATTGCTGCTGTTAGCCATCAAAATGGATTTTAATGGACATATGTGTAATTATTAAAGTCAGATGGAGAAGTGGATGAGAAACCGATGGATTTAACAAAACTTGAAGTAGTTGATAGGATGCTGTTCTCTAAAACATTTCACTTGGCAGATGGGTAGATCGTAGCCTCTTCTACATTATACAGTACTGGATGTGTTGTGCTTAGCACATAACTACAGTGTTTAATGCTACATCATCAGAATTATTTTCCCACCTTTGTTTCCTTCCACTTGGCTGTTTTGATTTTTTTCCTAATTACCCTATTACTAGCTTTTCAGTAGCTATAATGACATTAGAGACTTCATGGGCAGTTTAACCTGTTTCTGAATGGGTCAGGTACCCACACAATTAGGGGTCCAAAACATGTGTATCTGAACTCTACAATTATTACTAGATACTACTTTTAGAAAATTAGAATATATTACTATATGCTACTTTGTTCAGTTGTTTCTCAACGGAGGAAGGAAATTGAGACAGAAATGTGGACATACTCCAAAACAGCTGGTATAATTAGAAAACTGAACTTTGATTTAGTAGTGCTGTAACTTAACTTGTATATACAACCATACTGATTTGCTCCTATTAATAGATGAATAAATAATACTGCTGTAGTCAATTTAGGTCAAAGAAGAAGAAGATGCAAATCAACCCACAGCCATCTCGAATCTATGCAGTCAATCAGTGAATGTAGAATAAAACTAGTATTTGGGGAGAAAACAAGAATTTGACAGTTCTTGCTTATAAACTGTATATTGAATTTTGTGCTGCTCTTTGTTTGTTTGTTTTTTTTATAATTTCCATATTATTCCTTCACCCTATCTTGTAGACATCTCCATAAGGCCTAAAATTTTTGTCATTTGGTACACAGCTGTATGAGCACTAAAGGTTGAGAACTTGTTTCTCTTTAATTGTAATAACTTCCCAAGTGTCTAAATTTAAATAAAAATGAAATCAGCCATGAAATCTTTCAAAAGGGGACATTCTTCCTACAGTGACTACAAGTTCCCTCCTAAGAGCCAAGTCCTCAGGATGAATCTGAAAACTCCTGAGGGTCATAATTTATGGTTTCTAAGTTTTTCTTCTTTATGCATTTTTCAGACTATGTTTTCCAAAAGTAGAATTTTTGCAATTTTTTTTTCTAAGCAATGCTTAAAATTATATAGTGGTATTTCATTTTCTAAATGTTTTTTCTTCACTTTATTTCTTTCCAAACCTAGTTTTTGCCTTTTCTACAATATTGCAGTGCCTTATTTAGGATAAACAGTTCCATCCAGATTTTTGGCTTGCATATTTTTATTGATAGTAGTTGCAGTGTGACTCAAAATGATGATTTGTAAGAAATCATGCAAGAAGGTCTTCTGTGTGTGAATGTTTGGTGGAAAAGCCAGCTACTCATCAAAGTAGATGGTGTTTGTGCTCCTCAAGTGGAAGCAAGAACGTAAGGTGTGATCAGATCTTTCATGTTTATTGCCTTTGGACATCCCAGAAAGAGTGACTGAATTTGCAAAATGTTCAGTTGAAAAAATTCCTTTTCAAATCCAAACCCATATAGCCAAATTTAACAGTTCGTTACCTGAAGCCTTACTGAAACACCTTAATTTCCATGCTACCGTTGATTAGAAAGAAAAAAACAATAGCTTGTAAAGCTTTTTTCTATAATTCAGTATTATTTTTTATTTAAATGAAGGAGTAGAACATGACTTAGATGCATGCATAAGCATACAGCCATTTTAGGTAGTTCTTGATGAAAAATTAAAGGTATGTAAGTCTAAGACTACCTATTTTTAAAATGCGTGTTGTTCTAAAAGAGCATTAAAATAGACATTTAGGTAGCTGCTAGTCACATAGCTGAAAATTTGTCATGGGAAGAAATTTTTTTTGTTTTTAATTCAGCAGTGTTATTTCAATGCATGCTAAATGAGATGGAGCTCTAGGTTCACCTTCATAGTGCGTTAGTCAGGCTTCCTGCTAATCCTGCCTATGAAATGAGTGTGCAGGTTTTTGTGCTTCTCGTTTTATTGGTCCATCGGATGGTAAGACTCTTCACTTCAAGGCCCGATTATATGTTGGAGATTGATGATCTGTACCTTTATGCAGTTTTTAAGCGTTTGTATTATATATGCAATTCCCAGAGAGAAGACGAACTTAGCATGTAGAAGAATCCTTCAGTATTATTATAATCAAGGTATGTGTTTGAGGCTTAGCAATTGTTTGTGACTTAGTGTCAAGTGTTTTCATAGCTAAGAGAGTCTAAATTAAAACTAGGCAGAGTAATTACATTAGCATTGAGTGATCTCATCAGAACAGCAGCTAAGCCTGAGACATCTGTAGTACAAAGAATGAATATCTCCATCCACATAAGACTGGATTAGATAGCCAATTTGTGGAATGTTATGGTTAAGTCAGATCTTCCAGATACTATAATTTCATGGTACATCACTTACTACACTTTATTCTACTACCTGATAGATATGAAATAAGTAGTGCCTTTGTAATGTTCTTATTCTTGACTTCTATAATCGTATTTCTCCTACACTTCAGTTTTACAAGTACCAGTACAGTGGGAAAGAGAAGCATGAGTCCTATTCAGGAAGAAACTGGTTCAGATGATATGGAAGAGAGAGAGGGCCAAGATCCAGAATATAATCAGACAGACTGCTTTGCAGAGTCCCTTCCAGATGGTAAGAAGAGAGCCAAAAAGTTCAAAAAGATTGAGACAGAAAGACTTCCATCAGGTAAGCACAGTGTTTGTGCACGTGGTGTTCTGTTCTGGTTGAGGCTACCTTAGGCCTGAACAGATTGAAGTTGTTTTCTTGCATGTTTTCACTTACTGCAAAATACCTTCTAACAGTCTACTTACTGCGTTACATTTATAGAACTGCAGAAAATTTGTTTAAACTGAACACTGGGGGGTTGGTTGTTTTTTGATTGATTGCCTTTTTTTCATGCTACAGAACCCAAAAAACCCACTCCAACCAAACATGAAAACCCAAACAAAACCTCATCTGTGATCAACCAAAGGAAGCAGGATGTAGTTCATTCTTTACCTGCTTATATTTTTACTTAGGAAAGTTTTTTTAATAATTTTAGCTGTTCTTAGTATTTTTCTTACCTTTTTTTCTAATGTGACTTTCTAGTTAAGGTTTCCCAATATGGTTTGCATATCATAAGCAAGACTAAAGGAATTCTGGAACAGGATTCTAGAGTAGATTTCCTTGTTAATCCAATAGTTCATCACAAAACATAGGGTTAATTTAATGTGAACATTTTCCATTAACATTGATTACATAGAATCATACCGTACTTCAGTGCGCATTGACATGCCAGATGTGTGTCATTAGAGAATCTCTGTTGCTTGCAAATTAGTCCAGTTTTACTAAAACCTACGTGCTGCCCTGAAAGCTAATATTATATGTCTTTTTAGTTATTACTTTAAGACTATCCTGATAATACTGCTTAGCATCCCTTATTTACAGTTATTCATGAGATATTTCTGTAAGCTGGGAAAACAATAGAATTCCTCAATCTGGTCAGAACATTATTGACCTCTACAATTAAGCTGAATCTTTTGACAGTCTGCCTACCTGCCCCTCACCAGGGGCACACTACTTGCTACACTGATCTTTTAGGCTGCGTGCAAGTGTGATCCAGTCAGACTGCCTGTTTGTATTCCCTAGTATAAATAAGTAGGCTGCTGCTCTACTGAAATATTTTCGAAACTCTTGAGAATATATTGACTTTCTGGGAGATTTGAGTGAAGGAGTAAGCTGCCAGACAGGTGCTGTGCTATTGGGCCTTTAAACTTATGCAGGCCCTTTAGCTGTCTGGGTGTTTGGCACTTATGAATCACTTTGCTGTGTGTTTTTGTTTCCCAATAACACTTGGCACAACAGTAATGGAAAGTAAGTGTGTTTAAAATCCTTTTCTAACATTTTGGGTGGGTGCATCATGGTCACCCTTAACAATTACTACAGTCTACTATATGTGCCGAGTAAGCCTTCAGCAAGCATTCACTTGCTTTAAAGGCTTACTGAGCCTTGAGGAGTGCATTCACATTTCAAGAATTGTCAGTTGTTGAAGATTTGAAAAGTAGAAGAAATATCAGGAGTTTGTTTGAAAAGTGTTAAATTGTGCATTTTTTCCTTTTGCTTTTTACTTCTGCAGTGTGTTCTATAAATTGTCTCATTTTAATCTTTTGTAGAAGTCAAAATTTAATACTTGAAAAAAAATGTGGTTTTAATATAAATTATAAACCCAAATAATTGTTTCCTGTATTCTAAAATGAGTTTTGATGTATACATTGGTATATTCAGCATCCTGTGTGGTGTTTGTAACCACAGCCTTCATTGTTCTTTGTGATTAAAAACTTCTTGCTTATGCTTGATGTAAGGCATTTTTTTCAGACTTTAATACCTACGTATTTTTTAGCTAAAATACTCTGACTAAACACAGGCAGGTGACAATCAGATGACTATGTTTCACCTGATACTTTTGCTTTGTTGTGTGAGTTATTGCAGCCTGCATGGAAAAAAAACAAAACTGACTTTAGGTGACATGAATTTAAATCTCAAAATATTTTATTTTTATTGATCTATTAATTTAATTTCAACTTTAGTTAGTAGTTGCTACATAAATGGATTAGACAACATTAAAAAGTGAAGGTTTATATGAGGCAATGTCTGTGTTTAAGTACATTTAAATATTAATAGTTAATACTGTGTTTTGGTATCTGCTCTAGACACTTCTGTCTAGAAACTAGTATTGTAAATCAATTATCTTTTCTCTTGACTTGGTCAAATAAAGTCTTTCATAGCTGATTTAACAGCTGTGCTTGGAAGTGGCTTTCTTGTAGTTCAATAGGGCAATTTGGCTGTGGAAGCATATTCAAGATGACAAGAATATCTACTCTAATTCCAAGTATAAAATTCGTGCTCTGTATTTGCATTGTGGAAATAAACCTTATCAGTGTTGGAGTGATTCATCTTTTCCAGTTCAGGCTGGAAATACTCTTCACTGTCTTAACTGTCTTAGACAAGAATAACTGCAGGTACAATAATAAATAGCATTAACTTAATAATTCCAATTATTGCAAAACCAAAATTACTTGGATTAAAAATATTAGTTGCTAAAGGTAACATTTGTCATTTGGGTAAGAAGTTTGACATTAACCTCTTCGGTTTCTTTATCCCTTTTGTTTAAGTGCCTAATGAAAGAGTCTCTTGCTTTTCATTAGTAAATATTGGATTGCCAGTAATGTATGTAGAGCCTCGCTCTAGACGAGAAAATGTATCTTTGTGTGCTCTGAAAGAAAAGCTTCTTGATTTAAATTTTTATTCCTTTCAGTGTTTGTATGTTGAAGTTATTAATATATTGTTCTATGACTGTCTTTTAGGAGGCCTCACAACTAGTTCCACTGGAATTTTTGAAGTCCCTGAAACATGGTAGGAAACAACTGCCTTAACCAGTGGAATTCATTGATAGCAGTTGTGACAGTGCACCTCTTGGAAGCCATACTTAATTTAAATAAAGTGATGTTAACAAAACAGTATGTGTTCTGAAAAAAAAATCAGTTTAATTATTTTAAACTGTTTATTGAACAATCGCTGTCAATTTTATTTCTGTGTATCTAACTAGTATATGGCTCATTGTTGATCATGTGAAATCTTTACTGTTGTAAATGATGTTAGATTTAAGAAGCAAGACTAAATGTATTTTGGTCACCTAACTCTGGCATGCTGGCTATGAAATGTACAAAAAGAACTGGCACGTATTTTGTGCTAGGCTGTTTTCTGTGCTTGAGGACAGTTTTACCACAAATCTCCTAATCTTTAGCTGTTTTTTCAGGCATTATCAATATGCTGTCAGCATTTTTGCAACAGGTGGAACTGCAGTTTCACATACTGCTTTCTACCATTGCTTTATCTGGACATCTTCTTTAGTTTTCCATTCTCCATCCTCCACCCCCAGCCATAATTCGTCTAAATACCAACTTTCCTCATACCTTACCTATTCCAAAAACTGCATCTTATAAGATTCCCAAATGTTACTTTCGTGGTGGGAGGTAGGTTTGTTTGTCTCCTTTTTTTTTTTCCACATCTGTTGCCGTTTTCCCTCTTAAGTCTTGATCTGTTTCTTCCTTTCTTCTTCCCCAGTTTGTGGGTTTTTTGTAAAAATGTTTTTTGTTACACCTGTGACAAACCTGCTAACTACACCAGCCCTTTATTTGTTTAAAAGAGGATCTGCATTGGTAGATTTCAGGAAATGTTTGATATTTAACATTTTTGTATCATGGAAATGAAAACAAAAGATGTATTTCCATAAAATGAAAATTAAAAGACATTTTCTTAGGACTGGATTTAGTTTTGTTTCTTAGTTTTTGATTTTTCTTTTTGTGAATTCTTCTTTTGTTCTTCATAATATAACAGTCTTCTGTGTCAGGTTGAGGTTAGCAGACCGTTTTGGTCCATGGACTGATCTCAAGATCTTTGTGAAATGTGATCAAGAAAAGCAAGCATGTTGTCATAAGTATTAAGTTGCTTTGTGTTTACCTTGGAGGAGGGAAGAGAGTTCTGCAAATCAGTGAGTTCAAAGTTGTTTGTGTGGATGAGTGAGCTATTAAGGGTTCACTCAAACAATATAATAACCTATTTGGAGGCATGCTTTTTTTTGCCTTTTTTTTTGTTACTTTAAGTGATTATGAGAGCTATTTAGAACTTGCATTGAAAAGAGAACAATAATTTAAAGGTATAAAATGTTGAAATGTTTTATTTCTTACGTTGGATTAATACCAGTAGTGTAATTAAGTTGTTTTTCTACTAGGAGCCATATCATCACATTCTTACACAGAAATGTGGGAAAGAAGACAGTATTATTAGTGATGCAAGGGGAAATTAGTAAATGAATTCTTCTGCTCTCAAGGACCCAGAGACTTTTCTCCTCCAAGATGCATGACCTTTGGAGTAAATACTTAAATCACTTTTATCTTGAGTATGCAAAGCTACAGAGAAACTGCCAATTTAGCTCTCAGAATGTATGAGATACTTTGAAGTTGTATAAAATATTAATCTCTTACAGAGATGATTCAGGTAATTATTATGATATTCTATCTGAATTCTGGGGAGTGTTGTTTATATCTTCAAGAGCTGGCATAACATGGTTTGGGAGGGAGCTTAGAGACATGTCAGAAAGATGCAAGAGCATTTAAAAGGATTGTTAAAAGTGTAGGTCAAGAGGCAAAGGGGTCCTTGCTAAAGAGGCTCATACTGTTGGAAAAGAATCCTCCTGGAGTCTTTATGCTGAGGCCATTAGGATCTTCATAGTACTGACTTCACTCTTGAACAGCAGCACTGACCTGCAAGGAAAGAACAAGTCTTAACTGCATTACAGTAGGCTATATACATAATTCTGTAAACTACAGAAGTTAATAGATATTCCCACCCTTTCTACCCTCTTGCCTTTTAGAACTGTCATTTTAAGGAGTAAGATGTTATTTATCTCTACCTGTAATTAATAGACCTTAAGAAAATGGTGCTTTTTCGTTTTCTAATCTTAATCTTTATATGTGTTTCATCTTAGCAGTCAACACCTAGAAAAACTACTAAAATATGACTGATGTGGGGCCATAATTCTAATTTTGGGCAGAAAAAATCATAGAATCATAGAATGGTTTAGGTTGGAAGGGACCTCAAGGATCATCCAGCTCCAACCCCCTGCCATAGGCAGGGACACCTCCCACTAGAGCAGGCTGCTCAAGGCCTCATCCAGCCTGGCCTTAAACACCTCCAGGGAGGAAGCATCCACAACCTCCCTGGGCAACCTGTTCCAGTGCCTCACCACCCTCACTGTAAAGAATGTGAGGAGTCAGTGATGGGAGGTGTCCTAAGAAGGAACCTAACCACAGTGATAGTGCCTCAAACCTGTGGGGTTTGGTACACTTCCCATCATTTGAAATTAAATAATTCTAGGAAGGGGAAGAGTGCAGCTTCTTAAATTAGATCCACATTTGTTTCCCAATGTATGTTTAAAATACATACATAGAATGTACATCATTATAGCATTTGTTTCTGCAAAACACAGCTGTCATCGCTGGTCTTCATGGCTGTGTAGTTTCCTGGGTCTTGGTCTCTGGAGTTTTATGTTCTATTACTCAGCTCCAGAGGCATGGTGAGGCATCGATCTGACTACTTCATCATGGAGCTGGTGTAGCTGTTAAGTTGCTGAGTATGTGAGACAATCTGAAGAACTGATGTCAAGAAACATGGGCGAAGTCTGTCTTGGCAGGCAAATGAGGTAGGTGGGCTGAAATCCTGCCTTGTCAGAGGAGTGTGTTCATTTCACTAAAATTTCAACTTGACAAAGGTAATTCGTCAGTGGTGACCAAGCACTTTATTGTTTGATGCAGAAAGCAAGTTAAAACTGTTTTTGAAATGATCATTTTCAAATACATCTCCGGTATTTATGGGTGAGAAGTATTAACTTGTGTCAGAATTGACAGGATTGGTAGCCCAGAGTGTAGAATGTTGCTAGTATACAAATAAGGACAAAAAGTTGATTGTGTAGCATAAAAGGAAAGAGTGTGAGTGTCCCTGTAGCATGGATTTGAACAGGGACAGGTAAAAGAGAATGAAGACTAAGGAAAAATTAACTATCCTATGTAAAATTAAGATTACTGGGAAAGCAACAGCATGGGTCGCAATTTTGAGCTTATGTTTTGGAGCAAAAAGCTAAAGGATTCAGATGATTTAGGTGGAGGACTTGATGTAACTATCCATTCAATGGAGAAATCAAGTGAGAGACAGCAAGTTGAAACTTCTGTTGATCCTGGAAAAAAATTAAATGTTACAACTCTTCCTTTCTTTCTTTAAACCTTTGAGTTCTGTCATGGTGCCCAGAAAATGTCAGGTACCCTGGACTTGATTTAAAGGTGAAGAACATGGTAAATGTAATGCAGACAAAAATGTCCTCTGCAACTGAGCTTCAGAGCATACACAAGAATACTCTTGATAATCAAAATTTTTTGGCTTCTAATGTGTTTAGACTACTGCCAGCTGACCAGATGTGTGCACTGAAGATTCCTCAAGTTACTTCACTGTATGTTTAGTAGATGAATAAGCACTTAAATTACCGATATTGTACTGTTGCAGTTTTAAACTTACAGTAACGTTCCTTGTGTGCTTTACAGAAATAGTGATACACTGTCATTGGAAAGAAAAAACAAGATGGGTTAGGCTGAGATTTATAGGGTCAGTATATTTAGAATTAAGATTTTGGGTTTTCTCTAATAGGTATGCATTCATTTCCAGTCATTATTTATTTTTTTCCCAAAGAATACTTACTTGTAGCAATGTGCTTCTGTGAGTGCTGTAGCAGATTACAGGTGAGTCCCAGTTCAAGACAAACTCACATAGAATGTACCTGTTCATTAATAGAGTATGGAAAACATTCCGCCAAACTGCAAAGTTAGGTTTCCTTGCCCTTAGAGGCATTAATATAAAATGACTGCTAGTTGCATTTATATATGAGCCTTGTATAGTCTGCAAGTTCTTGGCAGTTTTCTGCTTTTTTACCAGAGTGACCCTGCATTGTGTTGTTTGCTTTAGCATGCAGCTGGATGTGAAAATCTGGAGATTATAGCTATGCCAAGCCACTTGCATCCTAACCTATGATCTGTTTATAACCTATCAAGTGATTGAAAATACGATTTTTGTTAAAGCTGTTAAGTTAGAACTCAGCCTTTGATGTAACCAGTTCCTTATATAGGCCTCAAAACCCCTTTGCACTGTGACTGTGTTAAGAGCAGATAGTGTATTTGATTGTAATGACTCTGAATAATTTTCTCTCAGTAATGAGTGTGTTTATCTGTAAGTATATATGCTTATATTCTACCTTGAATATTCTTTCAAATGTAATTTTAAACTTAGAATATTCAAGGAAGACCGAACATGTTTGTTTCATTTATATACTCAATTATCTTTTTTTTCTAAGTAGAAGTTAGATGACTTCAATGTGGGCTGCTTTTTCTTCTTCAAAAATAAATCTCCTTCCAAGCATGTATAGTATGCATGTCTGTGAGCCTGCTACTTCACATTTTCGTGTTAGGGGATGTTGCTTTTGCTACGTTCATAACAAATAACAGATACATATTTGGTAAGAATTCCATGGTAATTAAAATCAATCCTTTGTTTTGTTTGGAAAACATCTGTGCTTCAGCCTTCCCTTTAAATTCTCCTGTATGCTGGGTTTCATTTCCGTTATCGTGTTTTCTAATGTGCTGTTGTGAACCTGCCATCCATAAATGCTTTCCTATCTAGTGCTGATGATTTCTCAGTTCAAATAAGGAATTTGAAACATTCTGTCTTGTGTTTCTACGGGAGTTCAGGTGAGGCAGAGTTGTGATATGTTCTGATTTCCAGTTTGTTAGATAAAGGTAGTCCCCTGCGTTCCTTCCCATGTGTACTTTAGCCGTTTAAACTAATGCACAGCAACCGAAACTACAGCTGCCATATTCTTGTCTGTTTCTACTTAGTAAAATGCTCACTCAAATCGAAAACTTTCTTGTTCTTTGAATACTGAATTCTGAAAAGTGGTTACTGTTTACACTACCTGTAGTTTTACTTGTGTATGCATCTCCTTTATATAAAGGAATAAAGTATTGTGTATGCATCTCCTTTATATAAAGGAATAAAGTATTGTGTATGCATCTCCTTTATATAAAGGAATAAAGTATTGAGATAAGCCTATTCTTGTGACTTGAACATAGAATACAATTTCAGATATAGGCATACAGTCTTAAGGTAGATTTCTGAAAGGTAATCAATATTTAGATCTCTGTTACTCTTTTTTGGGAAATAGATTTCTGCTCACTTCCCTCTTCAACAGCTGAAATTATCACTGTTTTGAAACTGCAGTCTGTTTCACTCTCACAGGCTGTTTCATGCCTCCGGCAATCTGTGTAATCTCAGTATATTAATGGATAGAGCACTCCATTTCCACATGCAGAGTATTTACATGAAGTGGAACATAAAATTAATAATCTGGCATGGTGACTATTTAACATACTGCAAAGGATTCTGGAACTATTCAGCCACGCTACCGGCAATGCAAAGGAATTCCTGCAAGCCAAGGCTGGAGGCACTGGTAAACTGCTCATGTAACACAGCCAGAAGAACAGGACATTGTCAAACATAAAATCTAGAGAAAACTGGAAGAGTTTTTTTTCCTTGCAGGCCGAAGAGCTAACTAAAAAGTGAAAAATCCTAAAACATACTTAAAGAAAATGGGGAAAAGGATATCAGTAAAGGTGAGAAGTAAATTAGTTGTTTGAATTTTGAGTATATTGGCACATTTAATATTTCTTGAATAGAACTGAAAAAGCTTGTGCAAATAAGATATTTTTTGTAGACAGTGTTCAATGATGCCCTTTGACAAAAAACTAGTGATTTAGATGTGGCACTAGATTGAAATAAAGGATAATAGTGTTCTCTTGTATGATGTGCAACTGTAATGATATTGCTTCTGTGTGCTGAGTACTCAGCTGAACTGCAGGGTACAGAAGTAGAATTGCACCTTCTGTTTAGGTGTCTTGTCCTTGTTAGTGACAATTAATACATAGTCACATGTCCTGTCAAAGTCTAAGAAGCTCTACAGATACTACTTGGTTCCCATAGCTCTTCTGTTAGATGCCAATAGTGTGGTATTTAGATCAGAAATCTTTACAAAGTATTTGTTTATTTTTTTTATGCCAACAATGTGCAAACATTTAGTCAAACAAACACTGAAAAGGAACCAAATGGTTTATATTATACAGATGCCTTTCCCTCATTCTTTGTACTTAATAAGAGCTTGGGCACCTCAGTTGATGTTTTAATTTAAGTTTGTAAAAGCAAGCAATGTTTTCTTAGCAAAAATCCCTTCTAATTTACTTTATGTTTATTTGAGACAGAAGATTCTAGATATACTCTCAGTATTTCAGGTTTTATGCTTAATTTTTCAGTTTAATTACTGAGGATGTTGCCAGATTTTGGAGAGACAAGCATCACTAACATAAGTGGTTTCATTGTCTTGCAAGGCACATTCCAACAAAACTGTGTTATCTAGCTCTAAATGTAAGTGTTTGATGACTGCAATTGAAAAATTATATGGTATGAACAGGAAGAATAAAGCCAGACATTGACATCTCACTACTGTGGGAAACAGAACAGAATAAATGATCTTTTTGGCCTGTAAATCTGACCAAATTCATATATGTTAGCAATCTAGTGGTAGAAATGTCTGAGGAAAAATAGCAGGAAGCTGACACTCATCTATTATTTTAAGTAACTCGAGGGCTAGCTAACTCATGATCAGGAAACTTGAGTTTTAGCTTTTTTTTGATGCTAAGAAGCATTTCAGATAGATTGAGAGTTGTGGTTGGCAAAATGGTTAGATTTCAATTTTTTTGTAAGGAACAGTGAGTTGCTTTCCAAAATAGCCTCAACTAGGAGAAAAAATGAATAAAGGGGGAAAAAAAAGGCAAAAATGTTTTCTGCAATGAGATGTAAATAATAGGGACTTAGAGCAGATGAGAAAATTTTGCAGGATTCTTGCATTAGCTTCTACATTTTTTTTTTTCCATTTCTGCTCTTGCTCTGTATATTTGGAACCTGACGGACATGTATGTTTACTCCATCCCCAATCAAAATAATAAGTAAAATATCGATTTTCAAATCTTATTGTGCTAACAGAACAGAGTTCTTAATGTAGTTAACAAACTAACAGAGTTCTGTCATGTTCCTGACTTATTTTAATGGAGTAGAAATTGGAGTGAATTATCGTAGAAGAAAATCTGAACTATACCAGTGATCTCTCTGGATGGGTGGATCCATTTTAGCGTGCTCTGGCTGGCTTTTAGTTAACTGAAATTAGTACTGGAAACTGGAATGGAAAAAAGAGGTCATATAAATATGTTAGAGCATCCATAATCATAGATACATGGTATCTGCTTAATAATAAAACTGTAGCAGGAACTTCATAGCCCTGATGAAATTCCAAATACCCAAACAAATGAGTAACTGGAGAATTTACATATTCAAGTTGAAAAAGTTGAGTGCTTTATTTCATTAAAGGTGGTAATGATTTAGTGGTCAAATAATACTATGCTGCATTCAAAAGCAGCTTCCCACTACCCCTTCATATCCTGAAGTTTGAGCCCTGTTTAAATCACTGTAAAACTGCCTGGCACTTAATCATATCCAGACATGCCAGTTAACGCACTTCTCTGGGATCCAGCTCCCTCTCATGTGTCTGCAACTGTCTCACACCTTTCATGCTGTGAAAGACTTATTTTTCAGTGCTGAGCTGACTGGGATCTACAAGTGCAAGCCTCACAGTTTAAGCAGCTGCATAAGTTCCACTGAACAATGCTCGATTCTCATACAATACATGCTGCTGAGTATTGTATTTTACAGAATCCTAAACCTGGGAGTTGAAAAGTTGCTAGAAATAATTTGTCTGAAACTGTAGTGATTCTTCAGAGTGGTTTGTCTGTATTCTGCTTAGGGTATTTGTCTGAGTTCTAATGCAGACTTTTGGGACTCTGCAAACATTCTGATGTGTGGTTTTATCTGCACTTAAATCAGATTTTGTAACAAATGTCAATGATTACTTTTTCTTCTCTAGTTCATTTGTATTTCCATTGCTCTATGGAAAATTATACAGAAGCATACAGCTCATCCTCTACAGTTTACAACTATTTTCAAATTTAGTAAGGAATAAGACACTCACCTTCACAGGCTTAATTCTTGCTACACAATCTCATTCTCAAAAGGTAGGAACCTTCTTTCATTGCTGGAACTACGTGTGAATAGCTGTAGCTGTTAAATATCATCTGAGAATGCATATAACTTATAGATGATTTATTTTAAGATTTAAATTGAGTAATCAGTACAAGTAACAGTACCTTTAAACATAGAGGGTTTTTTCCCATGGTGGTGATCAATTTTCTGGGGAATTACTTTGTATTAAAACAACACAACAAAACAAAAAATAGCCCAGTCTAGTTTCAGAGAATTCAAGATTTTCTTTGGGGAAAGTGTACCTATATTGAGCCATGAGCTGCATAAAATCTCCCACCTCAAAAGTTGGTATTTTTGTGCTCATGCTGCTGTAGCAAAGCTCATTTAAGTTAAGCTAATATTTTCATTAGTTCAGACTTAACTTTTGTGAATTTCAGGCAGTTCTGACATTCTTCTTGTCAGATAAAATTCTTCTGATTTTAACTTACTCTTTATAAAACTTCTGGGATATATCTCAGGACATTTATTTATCTAGGGTTGGGCTGTACAGAGAGTGAAACTCAGCCACTCAAACCTATATAATTTTAAAGTGTTTTGTAGATGTAAATTTAATGTATTTAGCTAAAGTCTCTAGTCGAGGATAGTTCTTTAGTGAGTCTATGAAGATTTACAGCATTATGAGGGGAAACTGCAGTATTTCCTATTTTTCCTAACTCCATATAGAGAAATTTCTCTGGCAGTTTTACTGGCACTTTTTTCAGTTTAACATAAAATCATATCACAGAGAACTTCACATTTTCATGACAAAATAAAAATGAAAACGTTAAGATTTTGGTAGATCCCAGGATTGGAATGACTTCAGCATTTATCTGATATTGTAGAGCTGTTTTACTGGTACACAGATAGAAGAGAATGCTCTGATTAACTTTCATGTTTTGGTAGTGTCACATAAGTGTATTCTATTGTTTTGGTTTGTTCTGTTCTGTTTTTCTTCCCCTTAATAGCCACCTAAAAGGAACAGCCACTGAAATGCTAAAAATGAGGATGAATGACACATTGTAGGGAAAGAGGCTGAATGCCAAATTCCACACATTTACACTGCCAACATTTATCCACAATGTTGGCAAAGTGGAAAAACACTTCTTAGCTGCTCTGTTATTTATGAGACAGATAATTTATTTTTTTTCCTGGTAGGACAGCACTGGATAATCTGACTTTTGTCACTGTCAGCTTAGCCACCAGTTTGTAGTGTGACACTGGGCAACTCACTTCAACTCATCTGTGTCTTGTCTGTAATATGGGGGCAATAATTATGTATTTGATATTAGTAGTCTGTGACTGAATTCAATTAAAATCCAGGAGCATATTGTATTTTTATGTGAGGCATTATTGTACATGGAAGGAATCCTTGAAATAATGTAATGAGTACATAGGATGCTGTGAATTTGTATTCTTTTTATTGACAATAAGGAATTAACTGTTTTTCTGTCTGTTACTAAGTCTTTGACAAATTTCAGTGCAACAGTTTTCTTTTGTTTCATTTAACAGATTGGACAAAGCTATTTTGCCTGATGCGTCTTTCCAGATCTGTCTTCTCCCTGAAATCTCATGTTTTACTGTCTTGGTCCTTACCCTCCCCTCTCTCTCTCCCCAGTAAACTGCATTATTCTGTGTTGTAATTAAATGTATAGGAGCAGTGTTATGTTACAGAGCCTTAATTCATGCAGTGATATTCCCCCTTGTTTTCTTGTCCTGAAGAGACCTGTAATGCAGCTTTTCCTGGTATTGTAAAATCCCAAGGGAGAGTTGATGCTGGAGCTGTATGTTCATCCACTGTGAATGTTACTTTGAACAATGTGTACTGATCCTTTGTGCATGTGGTAGTTAATTACTGTGTAAGAGATTTCATATAGAAATTTGTTCTGGGAAGATGCCTTAGGCAAAAAATACAAATTCTTGCTTTTGGAAACATCTTCACTACGGTAAGCAGAGCATATGTGTCTTAGTTTAAGCAGCTAAATATTCGCTGTAAAGCTCACCTGTGGAGTTACTCTGTCACTCTTACCCAGAAGCTTCTTTTCTTTGCAAGTAGAGAATTATACAGGAGTAATCCGGCTGTGTGGTGCCAGGGGAAAGGAAGTACAAGAGCAATTATAATAGCTGCTCCTCAAATCTGTAGTCCAGGTTTCCTCAGTTAGCACTAAGTGTGTATTTGTGTAGGCATGGTGGTCTGTAGGACAACATACCCTTTTCATGGTATTAGTAGGAGAAAAGAACTACTTTTTTTTATTCCTTGGACAAAATGACAAAAAAACTTTCTAGTGATGTTTAGTATCTGCTACAGTTCTCTTCAGATATTTTCCTGATTATAGTTTAAAGCATCATGTAACCACAAAGAGAAAGCTTTGTCCTGGTTTGTGTTGTTAGGCATACTCTTTTCAGTTCATATCTGGTATATTTAGTTTTCATAACAGATAGACTGAAACTCTGAGGTCCAAACCACTTTGTTGTATTGCTCTGAGTACGTAAAAAAATGGGAGTTAGTTGAATTTATCCGGGGTGGTTTGGGTATTTTTTTGAGTTTGTTAGGTTTTGGTTTTTTAGTGGGGTTTTGATTGCGTGTGTGGTTTTGGGTTGGTTTTATTTGTTCATTTGGAGTTTCTTGGTTTTGTTGTTTTGGTTTGGTTTTTCTCTTTGAGGGATATTTTAAGTTGTCTTTTCATGGTGGGTTTTTTTTTTTCCCCCCTCAAACTGTCCTGAGTTATAAGTATCTCCTTGCAGCAATCTAGACTGCTACCTTTTTTTATTTCTTGAGTTTATATATGTGGAACAGAGAGCATTTTTGTTGTTGTTTCAACTTCCATTTAGGCTTTTATATTCTTGCAGCTTTTGGAGATTTTAGTGAGAATGTTAAAATATCACTTTGAAGAATTTTTTTTTTTAAAGTTTCAACAAAGTCTTTGTTCTATCTTATCCAAATGCAGTATTTTCTTTTGTGCATTGTTTTACTTCTAAGTCATGAACTTGCCAACTAAGGATATTGTTAGTGAGCCAGATATCTCCAGGAGTAGGCTTCTAAAGGTGGCTTGAATGTGTCTGAGGTTCAGAAACCACACAATATAGGAACTCATAAAAATACATGATTTATGCAGAGAGGGTTCTTTGATCCTAGAGAAAAAGTGTCTTGGGCTCAAAGTAAGGTAGCAAACTCTAAAAAAAAAAAATTGTATTTACTGAGGATATAATTCCTCATGTCTCACATGCAGTGCCTACTAAAGGCAGTATTTCACTCTGTAACAGAAGCACCTCAAGCAAGTCATTACTTGAACTTAATTTGGTCAAAAATAATTAATTTTTCCAAATTGAACATACATAAGTCACTTTTATACTTCTTTTTTAAACAAAGTAAACTTAAATATATTGCTGTGGTATAAATGTTGAGTGTATGCAGTTAGTCTGCACAAAAATCCCTTTCTAACTTCAGCATTTATAATTTTCAACTGTGTATTTTTTTCCAAATTGAAATCTTAGGTTGCTGTGACAGAAAATCACCTCTATAGACAGAAAGAACATAATTAAAGCTTCTGTTCAAAAGCCTGTACAATCTTTGTACACAGTGATCTCAATTTAAAAGGTGAGCAGTTGTTTGTTTCTGCATTATTTTGTTTGTCCTAAAGGCAGAATTAAACATTATTATTTATATCTGTGAGAGAAGTTACAGAATTTGTGATCCATCCCTCAGCTCCTCTGGAGCAATTGCAGTAGGTCTTAGGCATGGAGAAAATGATGGACAAAGTTTTTATTTCTCTCAGAATTATAAATTGGCAAAGTGAGTTGCTAAGCATCTTCTGTATACATGAATTTCGCTGATGTTTTTAAGGATGAGAGAGACACTTTAACATCCATTCCTAAATGAGACTGAAGTACTCGTATTTCAAATATAAGAGAAGGTTTAATTTCATCTAGTTGAACTACAAATCAGTTCCAGTAGAAACAAACTCTGCTGGAGGATCATCTCATGCTAACACACAGGCTTTGTCTGATGAGATTAAACAATCTTCTGGAGCTGCCCAGCTGTTTTCCTGTGAGCTGCAGAGCAAAAGCAATGGTCAGAGTAAACTGATCTTATTTGAGAGGAGTCTTACCCGTAGTGTCCAAGCAGGAATTAATCAGAAATATAGCTGTGGTAAACTCAATTCTGTGGCATTGCACATGTAAGGATTTTAAATCTTTCTCTGAATTAAATAAGTAATTTGTGACTTGAAAGTAGTGCTTCTGCAGCTGTAGTGCATCAGTGAGAAATACAAGTGTCTGGAAAGTCTGGTGCCTTCAGACACATGGTCAAAAACCGGAGTACATTCATTCTTGATAAAGCTTTGTGGAAGGCTATACACAAAAATGAGTGACGAGTATATTTCTCTTCAGAATTTTTAATACCAGTTCTAACTCCTGGGGAAATATTCCCTGTGAAATGTTACAACTTTGCTATTGTCACACTCACCAGTACTGTGTCACATTTTGCAACATGATATTTACAGAGTTAATAGGTGTTACCTTCAACTGTTTTGCACATTTACAATAGAAACAATAAATAAGATTTCAGTTAAAAAATCTTTTCCTGACAAGCTTAAGCAAAGTTTTACTTCAAGCCCTTTGTTCTGGGTTAACACAGCCTGCTCTCACAAGGCCTCCTCTGCCCACCCAGGAAGGAAAGTAACACACATAGAAAAATGGATTGAGATATGGAATTTACTGGAAATGATCCAATGCACAGTAACTTTAGCCTATTTGCAAAAAAGCACAGCAAAATGCAGAAGCAGCAGCAGAAGCCAACAAAACATTTCCCCCCCTCTAAGCACTCAGCAACCAGGGTAGCAGAGAAGACCAGCACCCCAAACCCAGAAACTGGAAGCAGCAACTGAAACAGAAATCCTCTCATGTTACAACCTTGAACTTCAAGTCCCATGACACTTTGCTCCAGCCAGTATTTTCATTTTGAATCTGGCATGATGGCAACATGGTGTTGAATATCAGCAGCAGATTCAGCTCAACACATGACACCCTTAGGAAGCCATCTGTTTGAAAATGGTAAGGACTTTGAAGGTGATGTTCATGTCACTGAATTGTTGACTCTTGTATTCCTCATTATGTGAAACCCACAAGCAGGTATATGTAGATTTTGGAATTTATATGCTAACTATAATTACTTTGTGTGATTACTTGTTTGCTGCTAGAAATTGTCTAAACAAGAATCAGCTGGTTTCTCAACTCCACTGGAGAACTGTAATGCACACAGTCTCTTAATCCTAATCTGTAATTTTTAGTTGTTTTTTAAACTTATTTTTTCTTCTACGTGGAGAATTAATGTCATACATATAGCAAACTGCTAAAAACCTCATGTTTTTGTTAACTTTTGCTTAGCAGTTTCCCATTCGATACTTTACTTTGGACGTTACATAAAGCCAATAAGCAGGTGGAAATTGGGTCATAGGAATCTTTCTGGTGCCAAAAAACAATTTAACGGAAATCGTTGAGCGTAGCTGTATTTTCTAAGGAGCTTTTCTGTTCTCATCTGATTTTTGGCTTAATAGTCTGTATTATGTATGTTTTAAACAATTGTAAATTAAAGCTGAATCCATTTGGCTCTCATCAGTTCCTGTCAATAGCAAACACATTTCTTACAGAGAGATGACCACTGCAGATAGGAAATAGGGAATCTTTTATTTGCAATGGTACAGCTTTACTTTTACCTTTTTATGATCTTCACATTTCAGTACTCTAAATCTAAACAAGAGCTGAAGCTGTAAAACTCCAGTCTACTGATGACTTTTTATTAGGTGTATGCTTGCTTTGAATACTGTTGAATAAACCCAGATTTTTTAATAGGGCTGACAACAGAATTGGGAGATTGTATACATAAGGCCTTTTTTTTTTCCTTTGCTGTCTTCTTCCGAAAAAAAAAATACCGTTTGGTATTCGCTCCTGATTCTACAGAGATCAAAGGACATTGTCATTATGTTAGTCACTATGAAAACTATCATTAGATAAAGTTTTCAGTTATGTCTAACCCCATGTTGTTGCTATATTATCTTTTGGTAAATTTGGCCCTTGACTCACGGTTTGCAGATATCAAATCCAAAGCTGTTTCTGAAGACATACATTATAACTAAAGGGAAAATCCAAAAATTCACATAAGAGAGTGTGTGATCTGGCATACACAGGGTACCTAAGTCCTACTACGTATTAAAATGAAAGGATTGATTGAAATGAAGTAACTGATTCTAGGCCTCTTGAAATAGGAAAGCATGTGTCTGTTAAAAACACCCAGCATAAACACATTTCAGAATCAAAAGCAATGTCATAACTGCTGCCTTTACGTTAAAACAAAGCAAAGCCATACTCTGAAATAATTGTAAGTCAAGAGCACTTGATTTGCCACACAGGAGAATGAGACAGTAGCATACTTATGAAAGATATCAACACATGTGCTTTCTCATTTTTTTACTGTTTGATTCTTTTCCTATTGTATTTTTTTTTTTCAAGCAGGAAATATTCTTGTTTATTCTTTCACTTGGTTTTCACAACTTGTGTCTCATTCTTTTATGCTACCATTAGCTAATTTACCTAATTATTTTAGAGCTTGACAGCAATGATGCTGCTCCTTAAAAAATAAAGCAATATCATCTGTTCATTTCACTTCTGACAGATATAAACGTAATCTCTCCTGAGTCAAGATGCAGCAGCAGCCGTGGGTCATGAGCGTCTGGAAGAAATAATTGAACAGTCTTGATTGCAGCTCAGTTATTTCAGAAAAAGCATGAGGTTCTGACTCCGTGAGTTAGCTGCAGGTGTGGCATGAGCCTGCCCATGGCACTCCAGGAAAGGTAGCCAAGTTAAACCTTGTCCCAGTGTGCAGAGTCGATAGAAAAGGAGATTAATTTGTGTTACTGCCATTACAGTTACTTTGCCAGGATACTTCACAAAAGACATTTCCCCAGATGTGAAAGTTGTTCACATGTCAACCCAGTTCAGCTTGCATCAACCTAGCATTCTTCTGATAACTAACTAGTATATTGTAAGAATTACAATTCCTGTGTCTCACCAGAAGGTTTAGATAAGTGAGAATTTACAGTTATGTCAAAAGATAAGAAAGACACTGATCTAAGAAATTTAATTCCTGCACATAAAGCTTAGTTTATGTAACTTTTCAAAGCCAACTTGCTTATTGCTCTAATTTGTGTAGATTGTTTCAGAACAGATATGAATTTAACCAGAACAAATGTGTGTTATCAACCGTTTTGTTTACTTAGTAGCTATTTAATTATATCTTCATAGAGTCATAAAATGGCTTAGGTTGGAAGGGACTTTAGAGATCGTCTACTCCAACTTCCCTGCCATGGGCAGGGAAGCCTCTCAAATAGACTTGGCTGATCAAGGCCTCATCCAGCCTGGCTTTGAACACCTGCAAAGAGGAGGCATCCACAACTTACCTGGGCAGTCTGTTCACACCGCCTTTGTGTTAAAGAATTTCTTCCTAAGATCCAGTTGAAACCTAATCTCTGTGATTCCATTGGTAAGAAGAATCAGTATTTTCATTTTACCCTGGTTTTGCAATGTGTAGTCTAAAATTTACTAAGTACAGATTATTACTGCTAAAGGATGAAATGCAGGATATACAGCAATGTATAATCTGGGTAAATAATCTGTTGTATCTAATTAGTTTTTATTAATCATGATTTCTATTGCAGCATGATGGGACTTGATCTTAGAGCTATTTTCCAACCATGGTAATTCTGTGTGATACGGAACTAGTTTTGAAGTCACTGAAAGAGAAGTGGAAGTTTTTCATCTACCACAAATGTGGTTTGTCACATTCACAAAAAAAGTCATAGGTGATACATACCACCTATATAGATAAATGTTACAATGTCTTTAACATAAGTGAGTAAAAGATGAGTGTGTGGTAGGTTGGCTGCCAGCATTCACTTTTGTCATTAATGTAAATGGACTAAAAACTACAATATTTTCTTTTTGGGTTTCATTTAGGTGAGATTTTTAATGCCTTTTTTGCCAACCAATTTGTCAGTAGATGTTCACAACATTCCACATGTCATTACCAGGCTAATTTCCTTTTCTTTTTGTATTAATACAATATGCTACCATCTAAGCATTTACCTCTGCTTAGATCTCTGTGTGGTGAATATTTCAGACAGTTACTGTCTCTTGGTGAAATGAAGCTGCATGGAATTCATTGCTGTTTGATCCTGCAATTGTTAGTAGTTGCTTTTATTAATTTTTATAACTTACTGAAAAAAAACCCAACCAAACAAAATACCCAACAACCAAAAAAGAAATAAACAAAACACAAACCACTAAACACCTGAGGGGTGGGTGGTTTCAGACATTTCACAGTATGGAATTGAAGGCTCTCTGACACACTATCTAACAAGATGCCAGAAGATTTCATGCATACCATTAAATTGCTGGCATTATTTTTACCATTGCAGTGCAAAATGTTAGTACAGAATTTGGGCCAAAATAGAGGAGCTTTGATGTCCATCACAAATACGTACTAATTAAAATACTAAGAAATAGAAATTATTCAAAGGAAAGGTTTAGGGGATTTTGTTAAAGGTTTAATTCAGCCTTGAGATGAAACATCCTTTTGTTGAGTTACTGAATAGCCTGGACAAAGACGATGATACTTAATATTGCACAAAATCTTACATTTCCTAACATTTTCATCCTTGACTTTGACTATCTGTCCATCAAGATTTTTTTGAAAGTTAGTGTGCAGCAACTACTTTTGTTGTATGCCTTTGGCATACTAAAGTGGTAATTCACTGAAAGATCTCAGATCTTGACTTTGCTATCCTGAAGTGAAAGGATTTTTACTAAATGATTATGGAGTTCCAAAAGACAGCTGAACTTATATCTTGCTCAGCTTTTCCCCGCCCTCATTTATCTCTCTTGAGATTCAAACCTCCAAATACATTCTCAAATGGATATTCATAAAAGAAAACAAAATTGAATGCATCCTGTGCTATTCTGAGCACTAGTACCAGGACTAGGTGATTTTACTATAATCAAATAAATATCTGCTTCTACTTATTTTCTTTTAAGAAAGGGGTAGGATGTTGGGATTTGATAGATCACCTTATATCCAACAATGAAATAAGTACATTCCTTTATACAGTTAGAATAAAAAATAGTTTCATACCTGTAAGCAGAAAAGTGAAATGCTGTAGAGCAAACTATTTCTGGAGAAGTATTGTACAAAACAAGATTTTGCAAGCAAGGGGTTTGTGTGTGTGGTTTGTGTTTGTTTGATTTGGTTTTTGTTCGGTTTGTGTGTGTGTGTTTGTTTCCATACAGTTTGAAGGATGATTTCCTTTTAAAAATTTGGAGTGATGAGTAATTTTGTTTGAGGACATGCAGATCATCTTATTTACTATAAATCTGGTGACAGTCCTTGAATTGCTTTTCAAAAGAAAAGACAAATATTTTATAATCTCAGTATCAGTATTTTCATTAATGCAAATGTAGTATATATGTACTTGTTAATACTTCATTAGCTTTGTCTAACTTTACAAATCAGAGGATTTTCTATAAGCTCTGTGACAAGGGCTTTGGCTTTTTTTTTTTTAATTTATAAACCAAGAGAAGATAAAGTGCTTTGGAATTACACCAAACTTTGTCACTTTTGGTGACTTAAAGGGTTTCTCTTGTTCGTCAGGATTTGTCAGATTTAGGAGTGGTTGTACTTGTGCTTTAAATGTTAGCATGTGAGTCACAGTGAGGTCTCCAATAAGAAGTGTTTTGACTGGGTGTCCCAGGTGGAAAAACTGGCCATTTTAAATCTCACTGAGAGCAGTTCTATACTTCTCTCTTCACCATAGTTTTTATTAATGTTTTATTGTTTCCTGTGTGGAGGGAAAAAAAACCCCAACCCCAAACATTCACACAGCTTCTTTTATGGTCATGATTCACCACTGTGGAAATCAAGCAAGGCTTGGAAGAATACTGCATGATGACTTGCCAGTGCTTTGAAGTGCATGGCAGTCAGAGCTGTTTGGACATGGTTTAACTTGAACATTGTGTTAATGTGCATTTTCCAAAGTTTCTGCTTGTGGTTCTCCACCCAAAAAATAAGATGATGATGACAATGCACCCTCACACTTTTGTCCTGAGAGCACATTAAATGTTTCCATTATTATATATTTCTAAAATGCAAATTATTATCCTGAGAAGTTGAAATATTTTTTATGAGTAAAGAAGTCAAAGACAGTATTAGTTACTTATGTTAAGAAAACAGCTCTGAGTGTTGTCAGCTTCATTTTTTGGTATATGTACAAATCGTTTGAAATTCCAGTTTAATAGTTTGAGTCTAATCATAGAATATAGTCAAGAATATGCTTTTTTTTTTATTGTCTATTTCCTGCATAGGCAGGAAATCTCTTTCTGGTATTTGGCTAAGAGCATAGGAAGAACAGCAAGATAAAAAAATAGCAGCTCAAATTTTGGTAAAGTTACTTAATGAAGAGCATTTCCTAAAGTCATCATAGCCATGGCAACATTGCAAGTGAAAACTGGGTAACTGACCTGCAGTTTTCAGCTCATGCAGTACTGAGAAGAAATGGGGGCTTGTCACAGGATTGGTAATGTTCTGTCAGCAAGAAATGAACTAGACTGCTTTATTTTTGTTCTAGCTCCCTAAAACCTTGTGCTTTTAAGCTTTGTTTGATCAGAGGTGAAAGCAGATTTCTTTCTAGTTAGGTTTGCAGTCATGATTATTTGTCTTCTATTCCTTGGTAAACATGAGACTTGCACGTGCTCTTCCCACACCAAGGATGAGTGCTGACAGCTGTCTCGCTATGTTCTCTGAAGGATTAAATACATCTTTTCCGTTAGCCCCCATTTTACTTACTTGGGGCTTACAGTTCACCTCTTAAAAATATGTAGCAGTTGAAGCAGACATGCACGGATGTAAAAATTGCTTAAAATCAATGATTCTTTATATTAGCTGGCACAAAGTATCATACAGATGTGAAAACATTAAATCTCTTGTGTATATTTCCTCGGGTTTGAATGTTGTTTTGGGCATAGTCTGTGGGCTCCTTGTCATTCATTTCTGTACACAAATCTTCTAAGTGATGTTGCATGCATGTCTCTGTCAGAATTCTGAAGCCAGTTCCCTTCTCACTTGGCTGGCCCACAGTTAGCAAAGCATGCCTCACTGTCCCTTCTTCATGCCCAAGTTTCATGTCTGTGATTCATGCCTTTTCCCAAATGCTTTAGCTTTTGAAGTCCATTCATAACATTTGATCTTCCTTTCAGGTTTGTGGGTTTTTTTAATTATTTAGCTCCAGACCTTGGCTTGCAAGAAGAGTTTGCGTGAATTGATTGCTGCGTTGCTCAGGCTCCCCATTGTCCTTTATTTTAACTCTTGACTCAAGCTGCAAGGGTGGGATGTTTTCCACAGTCCCATGTCTGAGACACATGTGACTCAGCCCTGACAACATATGGTTGACTTCACATCCTCTGAGGTATTTAATGATACAGCAATTTCATAACCGCAAGCAGGATTCATGCGTGCTTTGTATAGGGATAGATTTCACACATTCTGACATATGTTGTTTCAAACGTAGTTTCTTAACGGTTTTGAGCGTTTTGCCTACAAGCTGTACCGGTGTCATTCTCCATTTCACACAACTTACCTGATGACTTATGTACGTAGACAGGTGTTAAGAGTAGAATAAAATATGCAAAATGCTAATTGATACACAACGTAACTCTGAAGTAGAAAGGTTACTTGCAAAGCTAGCAGCTGCTTTATATAAATCCTGGAAAGACACAGTCAGCACTTCTCTGAGCAGAATTTCACATTGATTATGAATCAGAAACTTGAGGAAAAACTGATGGCACAAAAGGCTATTCTGTATCTAAACTTGATTAGACATATTCCAGAGTAACCTGCTAGGACTTTAATTGTTAGTCATTCTTTAAGCACGAGAAGGGATTTCCAGAAGTCAGTTTCAAATTTATTTTCTCTAATTCTGAAGTACTCTTTTTTGTTAGCGTGGTTTTGGTTTGGTGGTTGTTGTTGCTGCTGTGTGTGTTTGTTTTGCTGTTTTGGTTTTTTTTATTGTGGGTTTCTTTAAAAAAAAAACCACACCGAACACATCATAAAGATCTTTAGCAGCATCAAGCTGCCAATATGCTTTATTTAATATTTTTCATCACTGAAAACAACAACTGCGTCTTATTTGATAATATTTCATAGGTGAAAAGTTGATACTTTCTAACCATATGGAAGGCTAGAGGACTAGAATCATAATTTTGGCTTTTTGTCACCCCTGAAGCCAGAACTACTTTTTTTTTTTTTTTTTTTTTTCCCCTCTCATGTATTTTAAAGGGAATAACAGCACCATCCATTATTTCTGACTTGCATGCAAGTAAGTTTTGTGCAAAGGCATTGAAGCCACATCACTACTACTTGTTTTTTTGCTTTCCTTAGTGTGCAGTTTGTATATCTGGGTGAGCCAGTCTGAGAGCTACTCCTGATGGTAGCATTCCTCTTGATCGTGGCTTCAGTTTCTTGCCTCTCTGTTACACCAGTTGAGCTAATTTATTCATTTTCTATAAGGCCACTCTTTCACTTGCTTCACTGTCTGACCTTGCTGAAAAAGATCAGAAGGGTTCTTTTGACAAGGATCTTGTCAGAAGAGGATGGTTCAAGGGGAGGAAATGCTGGTGTGTGGCCAGAGACAAGGGAAACCCTTTATCTCAGCACCTATTATATTGACATTATATTGATTTGACGCCATCAGCCACACTTTCACTGGCTTGCTGACCACTTTCAAATTAAGTTGCTTTGCTTAGATTTTTCCAGACTGATACACATTGGAGCTAAAGTTTGTAGTGTTATGATGAGTGATAGTTAGGAAAAGTGAAGGATATTAATTAGTTTGCAGAAGAGCATTTAGAAGAAAAAGTCCTTGAGAGTCAATTTAAAATATTCTAATTTTACATCAATTTGTATTTTATTATATATACCTGTGTTTCCTTGTAACATTAAATGCATTTTCTGCATATATAGGCTATGACAATGAGAGAAATACTAAGCTTCAGATTGTGAGTATTCATATTTTTGCACTTGGTCTAAACATCTATATATGCTAAATAAGTATCTCTAGAAGTTATGTTTCTGTACCAAATAACCAGCTGTGACAGCCTGGGACTTGGTTTGCCTAATTCTGACTATGATAGCAAGCCTTAGGAATACACACCCAATAACAAAAAAGCAGCAACCAAACAGAGCTAAATTGAAAAAAAAAAAATAGAAAATAAACTTTGATTCGTGTTTTGTTTGTAGAATGATTTACATTTATAATGTGTTAACTATTAAAAAGGAGAGACCATAGAACAGATATCTTTTGTATTTACAGTACAAACATTTAATTTTTAAAAATTAAGCTAGAGGCCAGTGTTCTGTATTGTCCTCAGTAAAATAGAAAGATCTGGCAATTTACTTTTTTTTTTTTTTAAATACTGGAATGACCCAAAGGCTTGGAATCGAGATTTTATGTTGGCAAGAAAGTGGTCTGCCTGTTGAGCATGTGCTTTTTGTTATTTCTGGAACTAATTTAGACATTTTAGCAAGTTTTAACCCTTAGAGGCATAACTCTTGGTATGATCTCTGCTTGCTAGATTTTAACAGCAAAATCCTTGATGATTCTATTGGCTGATTGTCCCCACAACCTCTCTCTCTCTACACGAAGTACATGCATTCTGGCTTCTCAGAGCTGTTAAGTATGTTTTGTCCCCTTAGAGATCTTAATGTAACTAGATTGCAGGTATCTTTCATCATAGACCTAGTAGTGTAATGAATTCAGTCATCTTTAGCTGTTGTTGAAAGTGATTCCACTGAACCTAAATGGCTCAGGAAGTCCATTTCACTTAATGAGACTTGAAGATGGTAAAAAATTAGTAAAAGAAGTAACATCTTAAAACTACCACAGCTGTTTCTGAAGTGTTTGACCACAGCAGATGAATTTCTTGGCAAGCTGGCTCATTTGTGTCAGCTCTGCAACTCGGCTGGCAGTGCCTGTCCTATAACAGCACTGCACAACCAAAGGAATGTCATACTTGTGGTCACTGTATTTCACAGCTCTGTGTGTTAAAATCCAACAAATAGCAGCTTAATTTCACGTGCTCAGCAGTGAACTGTAGTAGTTTTCCCCCCAGTTTTTCTTCTGAGGAATTGACATAAAAAGTTACGGATCTAAGCTGTAGATGTAGCTAGCATGAAAAAAGTCCCGTGTGTAAAAGCTTGTCCTTATTTGATGTTACCAATAGATTGTGGTTATATAACATTTGCTGTTACTCAGCCTCTTCACCTGCTATTAAGAGAGTTGTGAGACATGACTGTTGTATCTGATTACGATGATTTAAGACACACAGTCGGTCTGAGGGATTCTGCAAAAGTTCTGAATTTTCATAGTACCTGTAAATTAGAGATTTGAACCACCCTACATGACTTACAATAAGGCAGCTGTATAAATGAATTATTTTCAAGACTTTAGCATTGATTCTGCTCTCTGAAATTCCAGTCACTCCTTCTGGTATTATGTTATTAAATAAGCAGTAAGTGTAATGAATTTGTTATGTAGGATTTCTGTAAGAATCCAGATGTTTTTTAAAAAATAAACTGAAGTAGTAATTCACTGGGAACATCAGTTTAATGTTGACTGTCCTCGGACCTTAATAATCTTTAATATATTTTTTTTTGTGACTATGATTGCTCTGTTTAAATACTAGGTTGCACTATGACTAAGTAGTCTGGGTGCTTACATCTTAAACTGAGAGTAGAAAGTGTTCATCGTTCAGACAAAACTATGCAGTGGATTATATCTTGAGCAGCAAAATTCCAGTCGCCTCCTAAGCACACAGAAATGTAATATAAAGCTGTACGTGTAACTTGTAAAGGGGAATCAACAAGTTACAGTCACCTCTCGCCTTGTGCGCCTTGTGTTATCTCCAGTGTCTGTAAGCTAATGGATAAAACAAATGCAAACGGCTGCCAGAAATACTGAGTGGACAGTCTTAGTTCTGCTCACAATTTGCACAAAAATGAGCATATATGTGAAATGCCATAAAGGAGAGAGTGCTGTGTTATGTTTAATAATTCTCACAGTATCCTTCATAATCACATAAATTAATAGACTTCCATGCTTCAGGTTCTCCTGATCCTCATTTGTACCATGAAGTATAATAAGGATAGCAACATATTCCTTTTTTTCCTCTATGAAATGTTAGGTTTGATTATGTGAGGTTGCATCCTCATTATTGCTACACCTTGTTTTTCCATTTTAACTTACATATAAATGTGAAATTCTGCAAAATGCCTGCCGTTACAGTGAAGTATCTAAAGCATTTATAATTCCCATGAGAGACTGTAGCTGAGAATGTTTCATATAATGAATGTTTCAGACTTCAGAAAGATGGATAATTTGCCACTTCTTTATTTTCTTGCTAAAATATTTTGTTTAAAACATCTCTTCAGTATCAGCATACTTCACGAAAATGGCAAGATTACTTGTAAGTTAAAAATATTAAATTACTAATATATAACAGATTACTTCATAAAGAATTTACAGTTTGTCACTTATCAGTTGATTCATATGGTCAATATATTAGAAAAAGCTAACTGAAGAGTAGGAAATGAAAGGGTGTAGGAATTTCTGTGGTTTAGACTGTTTTTCTAAAACATTCCATTTAGTGAGTAATTACTCCATGCCCCCCCATACTGCACAACAGAAATATTCAGACAGCTGATGTACGTATTCCAGTAAGAAGTAAAGCAGTTTTTTTGCATGTTAATTGTAGTTTGTGTGATGAGAAAGAGAATTATATTTTAATTATGCAGAAAATACAAAGCAGAATTTCTTGATTTAGTGGGAAAAAAAAATACAGACAATCCATGCATTCTTGCTATAAAGCACTGACTTTTCAAATTAATAACAATGTGTAGATGTTTACTGCCATTACTTATGTTTTCCCTTGCAGAATGCAGTGTTTTTCCGTTTTGTATGAGTGGAAATGAAAGTGCAGAAATATAAAACAAAACCAACCAAACAAAATATGCTCTGTTGGACAAGGTTAGATTTTAACCAGCTGGCTGAATTTCATCAAGAGCTTAGAGAATGAGGGAAATGGCAGTTACAACATAATTTATCTTGATAACCAGAGAGACTGAATCACTGACCACATTCTCATAGTGCAAATATTTGTGCAGCTAGGTTTTCTGGGTCTTCTCTTTGCCTAGTCAGAACCTTTGACAGCTTTCTTCTCTGCCTTTCTAATGTGGATTTCTTCTAGGCATTTCCTAGACAGGTACTGAAGAACATGAAAGAATGCAAAGCTTTTGTTTCTCACGTTTAACTACCAGTGCTTCTCATTGTCTTTACCTGCTGTATTCTAAATGCACATCCAAATAAAGCAGCAGCACGTAACAGGGGGAAAAAATAGTTTCAGAAGGCAGAGTTCCCAACAGAAGGTTATTTTGTCCATGTGGTTTCAGAACATGGAAAAGGAGTTAAAAGTTTAAAACTTCTGAAACTTAGCATTTTGTAGAGCATTAAATTAGTTTAATTTGGATTATTTTATTTTAAATTCCTGAAATTTAAAAGCTAGTTAAGACACATTGTAAAAGTATGTCATTTAATTGATAATGAAATATATAGAAGAATATGTCTTTAATATCAAAATGGATTAAATTAATACTGAATATTATTGTAGTTGTGTCCAAAGGTTGGGTAAATATGTGGGTGTGAATTTATTTTTAAAATATGAAAATAAGTTTAAAAATGAACTTCTGAACAGCAATGATATGTCAAGGGCTTGAGTGGATAAAGGAAATCCGACCAGATGGAGGAGAGGGACAGCCAGGTTTATTGGACTGTATGGAACCGATGGCTTGGTAAGTTGAACCCACAAGAGTATAAAGCTTTAGGAGATAGAGATGCCAAGTGTACTCTGATGCTATAATATTATGCAGTATGGAACCCATCTGTATTCCTGGTGTGACAGGGAGATCCCAACAGCTGGATGTGTTGGACGCAAAGAACCAAAATGGAAGCAAGCCACAGTTTGCTTTCACTTGAAGGGGTGGATGGAATCACTGGAGTCTAAGGTCCCAGGGATGGAAACACAGCCCCACCGTTTGAACTGGTCATAGACTGATCCAGGTTGTACTGCAACAGTGAGGAGCTCCAGAGCATCTGCAGTGAGAAGTCTTCTGTGTACCAAAAGGCAATCTCATTTTGAGTGAGTATGGAGAGTGAATGATGTAAGATGTGTGACGTTAATTGCTGCTGGGTACAGTGTAGGTGGTGTAGAACAAGAGGTGGAGAGTGTCATGGGTTGAGTTGAATCTGCTATTGATATTAAATCCCGTGCTGCTGTCACGCCAGCAGCATCACAAATGAAAGTGCTGGCTGGAGTGAGGTATCATGGAACTTGAAGTTCAGGTTGTAACAGGAGAGGCTTCCTGTTCCGGCTGCTGACAGTTTTTGTGGTGGTGGTCTTTTCTGCTGGCTTGGCTGTGGGTTGGAGGTGGGGGTAGGTTGCTGTTGGCTGCTACTTTTGCGTTTTGCTGTGCATTTCTGCAAGTAGGCTAAGGTAATTGTGTGCTGTATCATTTCCAGTAGCCTCTTTGTCTCAACTTTTATCTCTATCCGGAGCGTTTTTTGTGCTACTTTCCCTCCTATCTCTGTAGTGAGAGAGGGACCTTGTGAGAGCAAACTGTGTTAACCCAGGACAGCCACCAACGAACAAATATTTATAAGGATTTATGTAAGTCACAAATGGTACCTTTAAAGCAGTGTTATAAAGTACGTGAAAGATGTTAGTTAGGCGCAGGTTTGTAGTGTCATCTTGGGTATTCTTTCTAGTGGAGCTCTTTCCGACGGTCCTGTAGTCCGTAACAGTGTGAGTTGTCCTAAGTCACCTACATAACTTTTGTTTCCTCTTGAAAAGTAGCCACCCTGTATAAAGAGGGATGATTTGGAAAGGACATATCTCTTCAGTAGTTCAGGACTGCTACCAACATAGATTCTGTAATATCTTTCTGGCTTTTATTGTGATAGTATCCACCATAAAGTAGCAGAATATGTACCAAATAGCCATTATATTCAATATATTCTCAAGGGACAAAAGACTATTTTAAATTCTCATTAGTAGAGGAAAAAGTACTATGATAGAAGCACTGTACTTTTCCTCAAGCTTCTCAGGAAATACTTTGCAGTGATATTAGCACTGAGAAGCCAACAACCAGATTATACAAATTTGTTTAAGCAAGAAGCTCGTCAGGAAAGGTAGTCAATGTCATGAATTATCTCCTTATCGGATTCAGATTCCATATCCCAGAGCACTGTTCCAAACTCCAGATTGCTAAACTCCTTACTAGCAATCCAAAATTACATTTTAGAAATCTGGAATTTGTCCCCTTCACCCATGAAGCCAGAGGAGAGGGAATTTGCTGTTAATTTTTGTACATTTCCATTTAGCTTTTTTTTTTTCTTTCTTAGAAATATTTAGCAGTCTTTTAAAAATCTATTTATTTTGAATATTTTATTTTAGGATTGTTTATTTAGGAATCCTTCTTATTAATATCATTGTATCAAGTGTAACTATACTTTCATAATAACAACAGAAGAGTATAACAGACTAGAGAGATAGTGACAGCACCAGATTGAAAAACTGTAAGACTTAAATTGTGTAAGATGCCTGCTCAGCTCTCAGATTCTAACCAGACTGATATTATCAGAGATTTTCAATACAGAAGTTGTAGCAGAACACAGAGGCTTTTTTTTACAGAATACATGTAGTATTTATCATCTTACATATTCCTTACAATGCAACTCCCAGATATCATTAAAATCTAAAAAGGAAAAAGAGAAAAGAACAATTGGGTTGGTATTTTTTTAAGTGAAAGGGTGGAACTTTCCTTTTAAAAATATTTTAAGTATAATAATACCAACAATAATAATAATAACAATAATAATAGCAGCAGACTTGTCAAAGAAAACACATTGAAGTCATTCAGAAAAATAACTGCATGACATTATGTGAGAAAGATAGAACCAAAAAAGGGAAAGTTTTATAGCCCAAATAGTTTCTATTCATTCCCAAAGAATTTGCCCTACTCACACAAGAATTGGGAGAGAGAAATAAAACCTTCATCCTTGAAAGCTCACAAAGTATAAATATGCTATCACAGATAGAAAAGGTCCCAAAACCAAAAAAAATAAAAGAAAGCCATTACTTTAATCAGGAATGCTTGCTGAGAAATACTGACTTACTGCTCAAAAAAGTCAGAGCTGAAAGTTACTTCCAGCAATCCAAGTCCTAGAGCCATTGTGAATCATTCTGTGTTCCTGTTTTCAGCAGACTAGTGTTTGCATATAAAAGGATAAGTTTTGCACATTTTTTTCTGTCTCGATGTCTCAGAGCAGCAGAGAGCATTTTGCACCTTTATGAATTCAGCAAAGTGATTTCCAGGCACTAGTAAAGTTCAGAAACACCAGCTGCTGCAGAAGCTTACCTGTGGCCTGTTGCTTATCTTGTTCGTAGCCAGATAATTGTCTGAACTATCCCACATAGTTCAGGAGGAAATGAAGCATTTGAGTGAGATTACCCCCACACACATTCAGGTGAAAGATACATTCAGCTGCAAACCTGAGGAGTAAATGTTAGAGAATTTGCTACCCTTAATCGTGCAAAAAATGTATGAAGTAGCAGTGTTGTTACCATGATAGTCTTTAGTGGTGCATGACATGCTACGTAATACAAACAGGCCTACTGTCTGTAGGCTTACATTTGGTATGCAGCTGGCTGTAGTTCTGCTGGATTCGTTTTGGGGAATTGTCAAAATAGTAAACCCAGCACATTAATTTTGGAACTATGAACTATATGTATTCAAACAGCCATTCCTGACAGACCAGTTCCCTGATAGTTTCTGTGAGCAGAGCTTGCTCTTCTGATTCTTGCCCAACTCAGAGAAAGTTTTCATCTCTCCTGTGACAATGTTCTTACTCCACTTTTTAAAAATTGGCCTGTTTAGTTTTAGTTACTCCAGAATCTCTCTAGAGTCAGTTTTCAGGAAGTAGGCAACTCTTTTTTTTGTTCTCTCAAGAGACAGGCACTTCCAGAAGGCAGGTTTTCTGCCTTCTGTCCCTTTCCCTAGACTGCACAGAGACTGTAGATTTAGATGAACAACTTTAATTTGAATATCTAAAGAAAATTAATCCCACCTGAGTTAATTAAAAAACTCTAACATAAGAGAGTCATGGGTACAAAGAAACCCCCTCACCACAAAGGTAATCAAGGTCTGTACTGAGGAATAGCTTTCCAAAACTTATGGTTTGGGTTGTTTCAATTGCTATCACTTTTAGAGCCTGATTACCAAAATGGGGAGCTGATACATGGAGGGTAAGTAGAAGAACAATCATTGTTTTACACTGTTTTATTTTTTGGCATTAATAGTGTATTTTAGATGGCATGTGCTAGTAAAACTCAGAGCAAAGCATTGGAATTTGGCTTAAATTATATGTTTTATTTCTTCCAATGGAGATAAATTAAAACAAATCCTGTGTGAGCTGGTTTGAGTTCAGCATTTCACAATCAATGCGGTTAAGTAAGCAGTTGAACTAACTTATACAGTACGTGTCACATCTTTTCTTATAAACTAAAGCTTTTGAGATGAGTGTATAAAAAGCTCTTCTCACTGTTATATTCCATACAGCATATATGGTAATGCATAAAATAAATAGCCATAGAAAAAAACACTTTTAGTCTCAATAGCTGAAATTAAAAACACTGAAATTAAATACTTTCAGTCTCAATACTGAAATTAAAAAGCAATCCAAAACGCTCTGGAACAAGCAATTAATTGTAACCCATAAGAATAATAAGACTAGTATGTAACCTGGCTCACAGATGATTTGTCTCTAACTGCAAAAGCTTGGTGTGGCCTTCAGTTTCAAAGACAGTGTAACCTGTTGGAAAGCTTGTCTGAAGTCCAGTGTTTTTTAATTATCACAATGTAATTTTAGAACCAGAGGCTTCAGGTTTTACTTGCTTTAAGCCACGTGTAGCTGTAAAGGTTTTGCTTCTATTGACTGGAAGAGAAAGATCAGTTTCCATAAGCCACATGACAGTACTATTGCAGTGGATTTTAGACGTGTGCTTATTGTGTCTTCCTTTTCTCTTAACTGTGCTGAAAATTAGCTATATGGACACCAATTTTTAATAATAATGCTATTGATATGAAAGATTTCAAAATGGCTATTAATAGGATAATAATGAATTGAATGTTGTGGAGGGAATGATGGACGAAGGATGAAGGTAATGGAATAGAAAGCTGCTACAGAAATTAATTTGGAGCTGTAAAGGGTACCCATGCATGTTAAAGACTATAAAAGATCAAGAGGAACATTGGAGAGAAAAATCCATTTTAAAAGCACTTGATGAAATTAGATGAATTTACCACTTGAAAACACAAAGAACGTGATAAAGTTTCTTGTAACTTAACTGCAAATACTGCTTGTATTCATGAATTCAACTGACTTCTTTTTCATTAAATAGAAAAATAATAAATTTGTAGAATGAACTAATAAAAATAATTTGCAGTCATCCAGAAGATAAGTAGGAAGTGACTAACAGGATGCATTTGTGAAAAACAAACTATGTCAAGCAAGTCTAATTTCCCTCTACAACAGAGTAGTGGTTCTTGTGAATGTGAAAGAGGCAGTAGGAGTTGTATATTTTAATTTTAATAAGGCTTTTGATGGCATTCTTATAAACTATCTAGGGAAATACAATGTAGGTCATACACTGGCAACATTAAGGGCTGTATGCCAGACTGAATTTTCCCCTCCAGATTGTGTCATTAAGAACCTGGTGCAAGCTGGGAGATGTTGCTTCTCGTACAGGATGCTTCTTACTGGCAACATGTTGCATCTGTGAGAGTGATTTGTCATAATATATCCCTGCCAATGTGCTGTGGTTCTATTGCCAGGGCAGGAACAAGAAAAGAGACAAATACAGGATCACAAGATGTCAAGGGTTAGAAGGGACCCAAAGAGATCATCAAGTCCAACCCCCCTGCCAGAGCAGGACCATAACCAAGCTCAGGTCACAGAGGAATGCATCCCTGAAAGTCTCCAGAGAACATGTCTGGGGGGAGGAAAGTTCTAACAAGCAGTAGCTCAAAGAGGCTCAGCTCTGCCTTCTAGCCAGTTTTAGTAACTCTTCTCATGACAACTGCAAGGGCTACTGAAAACATAATATTTACAGAAAATAACTGTAACATTTCATAACATTGAGAGGAGCTCCCAGTATACTGAAAGGCAGGATTAGAAATTAGAGTAGTCTTCACAAATTCAATAAATAGTCTGAAAAATATACAATTTAGTAAGGGAAAACATGAACTTAAATGTTTATGTATAAATGGTTCAATGAAGAGTTGTGGAGAAAAAGATCTGTATGTTCTAAGAATATCAAAATAGTCTATATCATGCTGTTATGAAAAAGGAAAAGCAGGAGTTTTGCCATAGCCTTTTAAGCAACTTTACTGCTCTTTGTTTGCTCAGTCCTGTTACACTTTCAGAACTGCTAATATCTTTGGAATTAGGCCCCTTCATGCCCATCATCTTTTTCAAAAATTCTGTGGTTTGGTTTTTTGTACCTGCACATTAAATCTCCTGTGAAGCGCATTTTGAAAATCTTACATGGTTTTACAGAATGTGATTTTCCTCTCTTACTATGGAATACTTGAGTATTTTATTGAAGTCAGGTCATGATGACACAAACAGTAACTGTGCTGATCAAAGAAGCATGAAGAGTCCCTGTTGTTCACTCTTGCACTTCAGCGCGACTCTCATGCCACTCCATGCTGTGCTGCCATTGCTTTCTGTGAGCTAGTATGGAGCTGAACTGGAGAACACATTCCCCTGAGCGGCAACATTGTGAAAACCCACAGCAAACAAAAGGCATAATGAGCATGTATATAAACATAAAGTAAATAGAAATAATAATTAGTGGAACTGTTCAGCAGTGAAAATCTAGAGCTACATTTGGAGTCACTGCTGACAGCTTGAGAACTAACAGGTGACGAAGAATGAATCAGCACCAACAGCTAACTGTTCATTCTCTGCCAAACAAACTGTCAAAAAAGCAAAGCTTGGCTTAGAAGTACAAGAACCAATTATTTGGTGCCAGAAATAGAAGCAATGATCATTAATGTGGCACCTGGGCTTATTCATGTCCACTGGTATCAGTGGAGATTGGTGATATCATTAGCAATAGAGAGCAGGGCAAATTAAAGCCAGGAAAGTAAGACTGACCTGGCTTAGCTTCTGAGTTCGTTTTGGAGGTACATTAGTTGCAGAGTCCTCTGTCTCTCATGAATGAATCTGATCTGTTACTCGTCAGCTAAACAAGCCAAATCAAAGCAACTCACCACCTCCAAGTGAAGTGGAGTGTGGCTGCCAGGTATACTCATCTATTCGCTCCAGAACGAATCTGTCAGCCCTAAGCCAGCACTTTCTGACAGCTGCTATTGCTATATGTGGAGAAAAGGAACAAAGTAAAAGATACTGCAAACAATACAGACAAATGCTTCTGGAGTCCTTGACTTCTTTCACATGGGAAGAACAAAACAAATCTTTATGAAAAATACTTCCATAACACTAGTGAGGAAGTATTCTTCTGGCTACACACCTTAATTCAGTGATTCTCAAAGGCTTTCTCACACTTTATTATTAGATGATCCAGACCCTTCTTGGTATACGGAAGACTATAAGGACTTATGTCTGAGCAGGCCACTGTCCCACCTAGCACAGCCAGCCACAAAGCAACGAATGATTCAACTAAGTAAACCAGCACATTCACGCATCAAATGTAAAAGCATGATGAACGGAGAAAAGAAGTCTGAAGAAGATACTGAAGGACTGTAGTGGAGGTAAAGAAAATATAGTCAACCTGTGATGGTTTGGGTGTTAACTCACCCCCCTAGTCTTATGAAATCACCCAGACTAGAGTCAGCCAGCTGGAAATTAATAAATGAAGCTTTAAATTTACAGCTTAGAACAATACACAAGCAGATATTTACAATATACACAGCAATATGTAAGTTAAAAGTAATACAGAAACACAACAGCCCTCCCAGAAACCAGAGTCCCCAGGAGGGGCTCCCAACCACTCTTCCACCTTCTTTCCACACCTCTACCTTATCCCAGAGTTTGCCTTACATGCAGGGTGAGTTTGGAGGATTGGCCAGTGGGGGTTAGGAAGCAGAAGGATTAGTTACACAGAAAAGCAGGCCAGGGAAAAAAGTACAGGCACCCAGAGACACACACTGACAGTCTTATCAATGTGTTCTTGTTTTTATACATCTCAGCAAGCCTATGAGTGAAGTAGACATCACCATTGTTTCCTTTTCATAGCCTATAATCTGATTTCTCTCACTAAAATATTCCAGTTAGCCTCAAACTAGCACACAAGCTTGACAAAAATCTTTGTTAAACAGGAATAGTTTGAACAAGGTAAAATGTGGGAGAAGTGTACCAGCGTGTTCTGTTTTGTTGACATACTTACATACAAATATCTTGACTAGCATGGGTAATTGTAATAAATATTTAAAGTCCTGGCCAGAAAATACTACAAAACACTAGAATTAAGAGCTGACTTCATCAAAATTTAAAAAGAGAACAACAGGAGTCAGCCAGACTTGTGATACTACAGGACACTGAGGAACAGCAATTGAGACTTTTTACCCTGCACATTAGTATTTTGAATGCTGCAAATTGTAGTTCTGCGCTTCCCACCAAAGGTCTGTAGGCAGCAAGATTTCTCTTTCCAAATGTTAATTTTTTTCTTGAAAGAATGCATGTACATGATTAAACCAAGCTTGCCCTTCTACTTACTTTTCAGAGAAGAACCATCTTTCTATTGGTGTACTATGGGAATGAAGCTCCCTCCCCCTTTGCAGAAGATGGCACAATTCAGAAGTTGTTTCGGAACATACTCAGTTTAATTACAGGATCAGTGAACACAGCAATGTTTTCTTGGCAACAGGTAGAAAAGCTGGCAGTTTATGGGTTTCTCTGGAGCAGTTTCTTGGCATTACATCGCTGCATTAGAAACTTGGATTTCATTTCTTATTTTGTTTTTCTGGTCTCTTGCTTCATTTCCTCTTTATCAGTTTTTTTCCTAGTGGTATATAAAAATAACATGCCGCATTCTTTGTTACAAAGAAAGAATTAATTCAGTTGCCTTTGGAATTTGTAAACAGTGTAGGATGTGATAAGAATTTTGCATATACTTATGCATTATCCTATCATAAATAAGGTAGCTAAATTAAGATCTTAGCTTAGACAGAGGAAACAGTTTAAGGGGATATATGTGTTAGTGTTAAACTTACATAATTGCCATTGATGAACTTACATATTTAAATGTATTACATGCATAAAAAATCATGTATGCCATGTAGAACTTCTTGTAGTATATCAGGTAAGTGAAAACACTTAGAGTAGAAGAACAGAGAACACCTGCCCACGGTACTTGTTAATTATGCTAGTGTTTAATTTCTGTTGCCTTACTGACTTGCTGCCTGCCCATAACACTCATTTCTATTGATTTAAGTTGAATTTAATACTTGGAAATAGATAGGATATATTAAGAGTAGTACTTCTCCTTCCCTTGTCCCTTTGAAGGACTCAACAAAACAAACAACAGAAGTAACTACTGACTGAAGAGAATAATGTTGCGCACACATTTACATTTGACAGAAGAACAGAATTTTCCAGATTTTTCATTTTAGATTGCTTGTTTTCTATACTTTAATATAGCCATACATGGAGCATAAGAAGAATTATTTGATAGTCTGCACTGGATTCATGGTGAAGCTATCTGAGCATAGACAGGTCATAAAGACACTCATCCTTCATACTTATTGATAGAACTTCCAGGAAATAATTTATATACTTGTCCAGCATTCAAAATTGTCTCACTTTTCCTGTGTTCTTACCTTTCTTTTTTTTTTCGTGAAAATACTTTTAGCAATAATTTGCTTTTCATAAAAATATGTATTTTTTACTTAGATACTCAAATGTTCAGTTATTTTTGTATTTGTACAGCATATGGAAACCATAAACAGACTCTTCCTGAAAGTGTGCCATGCCAGCACTCTGGCTTTATAGTTCTGGTTCATTTTTGTAACTACTTTCTATGCAAGCTCATTTAATCCGAAAGGAAAAAAAAACCACTGGAAATAACGTTTTTGTCTTCTGTTCCACTTACCTATACTATTGTACAACAGTAACTGCATAGTTACAACTGCATAACTCCATTGCTAATTTGCATCATGTACATTATCACATCTGGTACCAGTTTGTTATTCTAGTTTCTAATGTAGGGTGGGAAGGAATACCCAGATAAGAGAGCATTTTTCAAGGTTTTTTTTAATTGGGATGTAATTTTGCCCTAGTGCTGAAATAAAATATTTGAATTCCTGTTTTGAGGCCTGCAAATCAGAAAGTAGGGCACCACTTTATTAGGTTAAGATGTTATGCTCTGTTTTGTAAATGCAGAGCTTTAGAGGTTGGTTTGATATTTTTTTATATGACTTGTTAAACAAGCTTTCTGCACATCTGTACACTTCCATGAAAACAAATTAAAATCTTTTCAGAGGTAATAAGGAACAGGTCAAAAAGAGTTAAGAACTGAATAGTACAGCTTCTGGAAAACTAAACTTCTCCTCTAAATACTCTTCAAAGCAGTAACCTAAAATGTAGGTTCAATTTTGCATGAGGCTATGAGGTGTTTATAGTTTAGATGTGTGCAGTGGTTTTCACCAAGTTTGGAAATAATACATTTGCCTTTTGTTTTCTTTTTTTTTTTTTTTTCTTGAAGTGTTGCTTATGTATGTCTAGGTCTCACTGAAGTGGCTTGAATCCTTTTATTAAAAACAAGCAAACAAACAAAACCAACCACACAACAGGAATGACATAGATCTCTTCCCATCCATGCTATGTTTTCTGCACAACTTGTATTCTGTATTCAGAAAACCAGTTAGTAGAACTAGAGGATACTTTGCTCTTTTTCTGCAGAGACACCTTTATTCTGGAGACACTGTTTAAAATGTAGAGCAGATATTAAATTCAGTGCTCAGTACCCCATGCCTTTAAATAGTTTGAGTTAAGCTGGCATTACCCAGTGGTGTTACCACTTAGCATCCACACTGTTTCCTGAACTGGGGTGCTAAATGATGCAAGTCCTTGGAAGCAAGACTCAGGTTCAGCTACTCCCCTGGTCAAGTACATCACTAAGTCATGCCTCAAAAATGGACTGCAGTGAACCTCTAATATATCTTTGTGTATTTCAAAATTTTGTGAATACCTAGAGTGTCAAAATTTTATTTCAAAGGATTTTTATATTTCTGAGAAGCATAAACTAGAATATTACTTCACTGATTTAGTTCAATGCTGAGAACTCATTCTTTTGTCAGCTTTGGAAACAATATTAAAAGTGTGTCTTGGGTTTGGTCTTTTCATCTTGTTTCTTCTTTTCCTCTTGACTGCATTCTTATGCTACAGTTCATATGAGGATGAATATGAGAGTAATGCCTGGTGATTTTGACACACTTCTGATGATAAATATGAGAATAACAACTAGTGATTTGACTCATTTCTGATTTCCTTTCAGGTTTTTCTGCTTTGATTTTCAGGCTTAATCACTGCTATTGTGAAGAAGTATTTGTTGTCTTTGTAAAAGTTCCCAAGTGTTTTTGACTATGACTTGAGTGTCTCCTGTTATTCATACATATGTAAGGGACCCACATATACACATTGTTCAACTAATTCTCAGTTAACTACAAACCTCCTGATGTTTTCCAAATATTAAATATACTTTTGTCCTGTCATAGTGCCACACTTGAATACTGGAGTTTACTTAGTCTTTATTTAGATGTGCTAATTCTTGACAAAGATACAGAAATATTACAGAATCACAGAATGTCAGGGGCTGGAAGGGACCTTGTAAGATCATCTAGTCCAACCCCCCTACCAGAGCAGGATCACCTATACAAGATCACACAGGAACACATCCCTGGGCAGCCTTTCCCAGTGTTCTGTCACCCTCACAGTAGAACAATTCCTCTCCATGTTTAAATGAAACTTCCTATGCTTCAATTTCCACCCATTGTCCCTTGTCCTGTCACAGGGCATCACCAAGAAGAGCCTGGGTCTGTCCTGCTGACACTCACCCTTTACATATTTATAAACATAGATGAGGTCACCTCTCAGTCTCTTCTCCAAGCTAAAGAGCCCCAGCTCTTTAGTCTCTCCTATTAAGAGAGATGTTCCATTCCCTTAATCATCTTTGTGGCTCCATGATGGACTCTCTCAAGCAGTTCTATGTCCCTCTTGAACTGGAGGGCTGAGAACTGGACACGGTACTCCAGATGTGCCCTCACCAGAGTAGAGGGGCAGGTGAACCTCTCTCCTGCTTTGGTAGCAAAACTGAATAGCTTTGTATTTGTTCTGCATTTACTACATATAGTATCTAAATTCGGTGCATGAGTATAAAACCTTCCTTGAAGTGCCCAGCATCTTAGTGTTTCCAAATTTGAAGTACTTGGTAGAGTCCAATCTAATCTCAGCAATTTTCTCTGCTCTGAATCAAGAATGAATATTCTGGTTCCACTTTCAAGTTTTACAAATTAGTGATTTTTTTTCTTTTTAGGATCTTGGTTTTATTTTTTTTTCTTACTGGAACACTTATGGCATTTACTATAACTTCTCAGTAGAGTGTGTGATTCTTTTGCAGACGTCGTAAGTCATTGGCAGAGTAGAAGCTTACTACTAGTCTGATTATTTCACAATTTTCTGATACTAAATATGAGGAAAAAAAATCTTCTGTACAGGAGCCATGAACATTTATTGCTTACTTTAGTTCACGTAGTGTAGAAAGCAAGTGAAATTTGTTTCCAGTTCTTCACATTAACGTTTTTCAATTGGATTTGTCCTTTTCATAATGTATTGTTTTCTTCCCAAACAGAATTGTATTATTGCTGTTTACAACATCAACCCATGTAGGAGCGTGAAATAGATGACAAAAAAAGAAAAGTAAGAATGAACAACTTACAGTCTTAATAATTCTTAATCAGCTACTGGTTTTGATACTTTAAACATGGTGATAATTAATGTGGAACGCTCTAGAAGCCTTAGTAAGCTAGCTTGATCATCTGAAGAATGCCAGTACTTATTAGGGAAAGTTCATGATTCATACTCAAGGATTAAGCCAAGAGAATCTTGTGACCTAAGCAGCCTGGCTCTCCAGTGGTAAAAATGGGATTTTCTTATCTTCAGAAAAATAATAATTGAGACAGGGATGGAAGCAGACATATATTTGATTTAAGAGCTAACAATACTCAGTGTGTAAGGAAACTGCGGTTTTGGCAATTGGTTGGTAGTACAATAGAAATGTGAAGTTAAAGTGTGGTGGACACAGTATTCCACAGAGGTCAATCAGAACAGGCCTGAGAAACAGTAAAAATGAGAATTGTAACATGAAATGTTGGGTCTTTATCTTCAGTGTCTGAGTTAGCCTTAAATTTTTTTTTTGTCATTTGCCTGGTATTCAGGCAATTGCTTTTCCCTGAGTCACTGAAAACCAAACCCATGAATATGTGTCACATTATGGTAGGTAATGAGTGCTAGAAGACTGGATGCAAGGTTTGGAATGATGACATGAAATCTAATCCCATTGGTAATAGTAAATATTGACTTGCAGAATCAGTCAGCCTCAATATTTCAAGCTCTAACCATCATTGGTATCTGTATTCATGAGCATGAGAAAAGTAAACCATTACTAGTTTGGTGAAACTCCTTTTTATATTGCTTTTGTCTTTCAAGAATAGACAAATAGTAGCAGGCAAAAATGTAGTAACTGTATAAAACTGATGATCCTGTTGATCTCTTTAAAAACCATGTAGTGAAATTCCTTAGCATTCACCGTGTAGAAATTTCTGACATGCATTGAGATGTTTCAGTGGCAGCTTTTGTGGAAACTACATAGGTAGGGTGACAGCAAACTTCTTTCTGTGCAACCTTTTGTACTGGCTTTTGTATTCTGTGAATCAATTATAAGAGAATGATTCTGTAAGGGACATGTGCAGGCACGCTATTCACTTTTATAACATCAATGATTTGGTTTGAGTTCTGTAGAGGAAATCATACATTTAAAGCTTCTTGCAAGGGGCTGACTTGTAGGGAAAATTTTACCATCATTACACTCCTGCACTCAGTTCCAATAGCTCAAATTCAAGTTTATACCTTCCTTTGCAACCCCATTGAGTTGTAGTTGAAATAAAACAAATTATACAATCAATAATTATCACCTATAGCAGTACATAAAGCAAATTCTATCAGTGCTGCAGTGCTGCCAGATCTGTTGCTCAAATAACAGAGTAGTTTCAAGTATTTTGTAAAACATTTTTGGGCATTTAAAGTTTAATTTACTTTTTTGATGTTTGGAAAAAAACAGAAACCAATTTCTGTTTAACAATACTTTAGACAGTATAGTTGCTATCCAGTAATACTATGTTTCAGAAATTACAGTCTTAGAGTTCTCTTAAATTTCAGTAGTGCACCAGTCCACGGTAAGAGGCAGAAGCAGACCTTAAAAGACACCCTGGACACTCCATTTGTCCCCTTTGAGGGGGGACAGGATTTCTGTTGTACGTGAAACCACTGTCTAGCTGCCCTTGCCCAGCAGTTCTCTTATTGTTACAAGTATGACCACCTTTAGTTGCAGCCAAGAATTTTCGTTTCTTCTCATTGTAATCACAAAGCCTGAGAAGTTTAATAATGAACACTTTTATATATATCACATTGCTACTGTATTTTCAAAGGGAAGACTTTTAAAAGAAAAGACAATTAGATCCCAAACTATATGGAGCTCAAGATTGACAAACCAGACCAGCTCCACTTGTATCTGGGACATAACCAAAGTTTTGTTAAGAGGTTTGTTAAATGTTCCTTATAACAGTTGACAAATGGGGAAAAAACTATATTGAAAATATAAATTGTCTATTATTCCACAACCTCTTTTACCTGCCAAACCAATGTTTTATTGTAGTAAAAATTAGGACTCAAGGCTCCAATACTTGTTTTAGGTAAATGCCATTATGAAACTATCAACAATTTAAATGATTAAGTTTCAAGTGATAATTTCTGTTGTTAAACTTCTCCTTCTTTCTGCGCAGTGATTGTTTAATATATAAATTGAAAATTGGTAAGTCTTTATATCTTTTTTTTTTTAATGTGTATTTTATAGGTAGTCTCCATATGAACTTGTAATTCTGATTGAATTACCATTTAATGCTTTCAATCTGGTATTGTGCCTAAGTTGTTAACTTTTGGGCCATATTTTATTTGCCCTTGTAATTTTATATAGGAAAATGCATTTAAAATGTTATACTAAAAAGACTCCTTTATTTGAAATTCCTGTTACTTTGTGCTTGTAGCTTGCTGTGAGTGTGGCATAGATGTAGTTTTCTCACATACTGAAATGAGAGCTGACATTCAAACATGTTTGAGAACACGAAGAGCTTAACCTATGTGCAAGCAGGTGCTGAGTACCTCCCTTGCCCAGCCCTGCCAGGGTTTTTTGGGTCTGACTTGCAGAACCAGTCATGAGATTCATTTAAGTAGGGAAGAAAAAACACTGATGAAACAGTGCAAACCGTGCAGTGTTTGCAAGTGTGGACTAGTGTGTTCCAACCAGTAACCTTTTTTTTTTCTTTTTATGCCATACATTGTAAAAGATTTAATGCCATACCCCAGCATTTCTCCAGTCACCTACCTCATAAGAGAATCTGTTCCTTCCCTTATATTTTTAGAAGCCTATGATGTCCTAACACGCTTAAATTGTGCTGAGAAAAACTTAGCACTCACTTAGGTACTGTTCTCTGGATGAAAATGAGTCTTCTAACTAACTACCAATTAGAAGGCTCTGTTGGAGGGAAGTACAGCAAGGAAGTTTCACATAGTGAAAATGAGGAATGTATAAATGTAATGTAACAATTTAAAGCAATAGTTGTAAGAAGGGGAGGAAGAACATTTTTTGTTTAAAATGTGTATGTGTAGTTGATGCACATATGCTGATATTTGTATCCTGCATTTATATTTTTGTCTATCCTAGAAATAATGACATTGTACTAAAGGTGAGAAAAGTAGAGAGCTTCTTTTAGGAAAAACAGAGTTTTCATAATACTATAAATTATATATTTGCTATTATTAACTAAATATGCCACACTTCTTAGCATTATCAGTAAGGATGGACATCTGCCCCATAACATTTGTGATGATTAAATAGTCTTTAAGGAGCTATACAGTTTGTATTGAAAAACATAGTTTAATCTCATATCAAAGTTATACTCAGAGTGAATATCAAAAACTCATATACATAATCCTGACATTTGTATGGACATAAATTATCTCAATTTTCAACATAGCTTTTGAATAATAGACTAGAATATTTCACCTATATGAAAAGCAATAAGCAAAACAAAGAATATGACAAAATTTAGGTATTTTAATTTGCATAAATATTGAAATACATTAGCAAGCTATGTTTTTTTGCTGAGTAAGAAGAATTTAGAAGTCCTCAACTTTACATGGCGTTGTATCCAGGCCATCTGATTCCTGCTTGGAGTTCCATCAGTGTCATCATCTTCACTGCAGACTACAGATATACTTGGCACAGGGAAGAATATATTTATATACCATAAAGAAAAGTTACTTGAACAATATTATACAAATTTGTGTTTGGAGATCAAGCCAAAGCCACCTCTATCCTTACAGCAGGTTTTGGACTTTATGTAATGAGTACCACCCATGGATATGGAAATCGCTGATTATAGGCTTACAAATTAGGAACAATTCCAGATAAGATTAAACTATCTTAGATGTAGAGAACAGTTATGAAATTATTCAAAAAGTCTTATCAGTTGAAACTGGAAGACAGTTTACTTGGCTTTATTTAAAGTACATATAATTTCAGTTTTTGCTGTGCCATAGGTTGTCTGCGTGCAAAATTTCTCACAGTGAAAAAACAACTGAAAGACAAACTCTGGAACATTGTCAAGAAAGAGCACTATAAAAATGCAATAAAAGACAAGTTTATACCTTTTGTTACAAAGCTTCAAAGAGAAATTAATTTTATCATTGGCAAAGTTCCTCAAGCAAAAAAAAAAATTGTTTTCTTTCCAAAAAGGCAGAGAAATGAAGACATAATATAATACTTAAAAATATTTATATACCCACAAATATATAAATGTAATAAATCTCATTTATTTTTTTTAGCATTCAGGTTCAATACTTTAGTTTTAATATCTGAAGATACGCTATTGTAATATACCCATGTGTGTTTTCAACTATCTACATACTGTCGGCACAAACCATATTGGGAAATATTTGTTTTTACTTCTGACTTTGCAGGCCTCCATTTTTGAAATGTAGTTTCAACTATGCTAAATATTCACAACCCCCTACTGGTGTGAACTGTAAGTGGAAACTGCCCCAGATGCAGATTGTTTTTACACCCCAGAGGAAGACAAAGTAAGGGCTTCGGAGTGGGAAAGAAAAAAAGTTTAAAGATGTTTTTTTGGCCAAGTGTTCTTTTACAAACACAATCTTTTTCGAAGTATTTTGTCAGCAGAATATGAACTCCACTGGTATAAACCCCTAGAAATTACATATTGGAATAGTAATCTCAACTCACTTTTTTCCCTGCCCCTTTACAAGTAATGTCACCATCTGTAGCTCAGAATTGTAAAGGATATCCTCATAACACAAAATGGACAGAACAACTCAGTTTTACAAATACCTGGAATACAGAAATTATTTTTAAAACTATCCTGCATTTCTGGTGAGTTTTTAACAGTGTTTATTTTGATGACCTTTAAAAATTTCATGCAAGTAACTGTAACTCACTATCAACATTTTAGGAATGTGGCATATGGACTGTAAATTTCACCAGTGCCCTTAAATTCCACAGAGTGGAGTTCCAGAGTGCACCACAGGTATCTAGCAGCTGGCTTGTATCAGAGAATAGTAATTTGTTCAACTTTTTCTAAGTATAAGTTAGCTGGGCATTTCTGTCAACATAGAAGTAGCTGATTTGAAAAGTCTCATTGTCATGTGTCTTATGACATAACCTTCCCCCAGCTATAAGTCTTCAGACTTAGAGAGTATCTATCTGGGTTTTATATACTGATCTAATCCAGCTTTACATAGCTCTGACATAAGGCTGAAATGAATTTTACATCTTGGAGAAAACTTTACTGATAACTAAACCAGAGATTACTACAAGCAGAACAGATAACAAATGTCTAGAACTATTTCACTAAATGCTGACATAGATAAAACAGTTATACTTCAAGTAACATGATTAGTTAAAAGACGTAAGTTATCTTTAGAGTATAACTGTGTTTGGGTTTTTTTTCAGTGGAATAAATGTAAGGTCTGTCCAGGAAAATGTTAAAATTTATATATAATTGCTGTAATTGTTATAATGCTGATTTTTTGAGGAAGTGAGAGAGATTTCAGTAGTATTTATATACTCTTATACATAATTAATGATGTCAACGCTATCTTTTTTATTAGCATGCCTTCCCTATGTATTTATGACATGAGGATTAGTAGTACTGGCTACTAATGGCTGCAGTCAGACAAGCTTAGAGAGGCAATATGCTGGCTCCTTCTATGCATTTTGAGCAGACCATTGCATTTTAGGACAGATTCTTAGCCTAACATGTGGCTTATGGTTGATTTGTTCTACTGTCTCCTCATAAACCAGCAGGCATATTCCAAAAGAAAGAATACAAAGAAATTTCCAGTAACTAATATCTAGAAGGTCATCATCCTCATTTATTCAATGTGTTAATACAGCTATCACAGTTTAACTCCCTTCCAGAGAAAACCTCTTGGGGAACAGGCACCAGTCATTTTTGTTTAACTGCACATACAGTCTCCAATGTTTAATCACTGTACATTTAATAAGAGAGAGAAACTTGCTTGTACAGCACAGCTCTACATCTTGGGTTCCCCCCCCCCCCCCCCCCCCCCCAAATAGAGCAAAACCTTTTAATTTTGGTAATTATTTTGGCATGAAACGGTTAGCATAGGTATTTCCTTCATTTCTCTACTAATTTCTCACACTTTTGGGTTACTTGAGATTCCAAAAGAATATTGGCCAAACTCTCTTGAGTCTCACATTATTTCCTGTCATTATTACCAATTATTGCTATGTTGAAATTAAACTGTAAATCAGCTCAGGCATAGTAAATATTGAAGGGAAATTTTAGAGCAAAATACAGAAATAGGGACTCGGAGCAAAAGCTTTTGTCAAAAACCCAAACTCTGTGGCGTTGCATTATAAACAGAATGGTCTCTTACAAATGTAGTTGTTGGAAGGTATGCTAAACTTAGGGTTCTGCAGAGCATTTTCAGATTTCAAATTGGATCTATGTCTAATAGAAATGTCAGGTGATAGAGATACCTATTTAAGCATTCTTTGATTTGCAGTAAAGCTTCTCTAAGGAAATTCAGAAGTTTCATTATAACCTTACCCTGCAAAGTTTTTACAATACACTTCATGCACACTTTTATTCTAGGAAGTTTTATCAGTGTGACTCTAATGACATAGAGAAAATTACTGGCAGTAATATTTGTGAGTAGAAAATGACTGTGTTTTGTCATTAAGGCTTAATTTTTGATCCTGTTACTTCTTTATGAGTCAATTGTCTAATTGCTTTTATGTGTTATTGGACTTGTCTAGAACAATTTCACATGTGTTCATTGTAATTTATCCCTGGGAGCAGTGGTAGGAGACTCTGGAGAGAAGGCTGCCCAGAGAAGTTTTTAGATGTCCCCTCCCTGGAGGTGTTCAAGGCAATGCTGAATGTGCTTTGAGTAACCTGGTCTAGTGCTAAGGTGTCTCTGCCCATGGCAGAAGGAGTGGAACTAAATGATCCATTCCAACCCAGACCATTCCATGTTTCTATGACAGGATGAAATTATTTAGTTTTATAAACACATAGTCTTTCTCTACATTCAATTTCAGGTTGGTGTTTTTTTTGTCATTTAAACTATCTGTAGGTTGCATAGATAGATTTATGGGAGGTTTATAAAACTATGTCAGAACAGGCAGCCACAATGAGACAGTATTAGAGTAGTCCTTTTTTTCAGAATTTCTTTTTCTCTTGCAAATATGGACCGTAATGTGCTAGCTTTTAATTTCTTAATCCTCTAAGGAACATAGTGACTTCAACAAAAATAAATCTTGCCTTACTTTGGGCATCTAAATCTTAGGCACCATGATGAACAAGATCACTGAGGACTACCCTGTTACAAGGGAAGAGAAATGACTACTGCCGAAGTGCATCTCAGATAGATAGGATCAAAGAAAAATTTGCTATATTTTTAAAGACTTTACCCGGAATCTGGGTTTATTCCACAAAACCAGACTGCAATCTTAATAGGGTGATGCTGTAAAGTCATACTACAGCTGTGAAAAGCTGAATTTTACAGAAAGAGTTACTTTCTTTGCATCTTGTAAAGCAACCGTATGTGTTTGTACGCATCTAATCTATATATGCAGAGACAACAGACCAGCTTTGTTCCTTAAACCATCATTTATTGGAGTGAGGCAGCACCAGATACAATACATTACCTGTATTCCAAAATACTTGCTCATTATTTTAATCACTTTTTAATTTAGACCTCAGCTAAGAATGGTCAATATAGTTGTACATCCAGAAGTCAATTTATAATGGGTATTTCAGTTGTAGGAGCACAGATAAGGCACTTTCCTTATTATCAAAAACTGTTTAATAAGGATTTGTTAATTTTGTGAAATGTGGAACTTCAATGAGGATTAAATTAGTCATGGTCTGCAGGAATTCTTCCTAATAATCTACTTAGTTTATATTTTTCTATAGAGAACTTGCCATTCAGCTCTAAAATATTTTTTTTCCCATGGAGAAGGACTGTATTATTTCAGTTCCATTCATCTTTACATTCCATTTGCTGCTTTACTAGGATTAACAAAGTGTACCAAGTATTTTAACAGGAAAGTAATACATTCACAAAAATTCTCATTAAAGTCTTTATCTTCATGTTACAAAAGACTGCACTTTTTAATGATTAAAAACTGCTTACCGAAACAACAGATACTTAGAAGATGATTCTGGTAGTACTTTGGTTGCATTGATTTGGGAAGATCTCTTTCTTTTCTAGCAGATTCTTGTTTCCTAGAGTTCTATAACTACAGTAATAGTGAACTATAGTTGCAGGATATAATGTATGGCTATCAATGCCTAACTAACATAGATTTATTTTAGCATTGAAGCAATTACCATACATAAAAGTTCAATTTTAAATCTAGAGGATCAAATACACACAACTGAATAGCCCCTTTTCAACAAGTTTATTGCCTTGAAACATTTGTCTCTCATTTTCATAAAAAATTGAGAGGATTCTTGATTTGTGCTCTTTTTAAATTTTTTTAAAATTATTTAAATTCAAAAGGGAACTTTATGTAATTACTGTCAGTACTAGAATACATTATACAAAGAGCAGACAAAGGATATAATCTGTTTAAGTAGCGATAAACACTAGAAGTCCTTAAAATGAATTTCTGGTGTAATGTTCCTGGTAAACTACCTCAAAGCCATTACTTCAGAACAGTTTCTCCACCTCTAGCCCATAGCAACAGGAATCCAGAAAACAGAATTCCCTACAAAACATTCTGAAATTAGCTTGTTAATGTGTTTCTTTGATATGTTTCTTTGGAAGAGAGATTTGCCTTTAAATTATGCTAAAGTATTTTCTGGAGTCCAAGACAAGTTTCAGTTCATATCAAACTGGTATTGTATTACTTGACTTGATGCTAATCTGTACTAGCTATTCTGTGATTCTTTTTCTCTAGACTTAAAAGATCAGATTAACAGAACAAGTAGCAAGATCCCTGTTAAGGTCTGATTTCATGACTCTGAAATTGAACAAGATATTTATGATCATTTTCAGGTCAAATTTTGTGTCCAAATCAGTCTTCCTTCTTAAAAGAGAAGACCTAACCTAGTGTACCCTGATGATAAAATTGAAGTCTGTTTTAGGAAGGATGATTCTAAAGTGCTACATCAATAGTCTTTTATGATACCTGAACTTTATTCTACCTTAAACATTAAATCTGTGAGACCCAATATAAGTCAAATGTTACCAAACAGTATTCTCTTCTATTTTAACTTAGATTTATTAGCTCTTTATGACCATTTGGATTTCTGCACAAACTAAAGAAAAATATTTTTAGACCTCAGGGGAGAAATGCTATCTGTGCCTCGTGTACCTGTGCTTGTCATATGTGACCAATTTATCTTATGAAATAGCTGCAGCAAAGTTGTTGCTGTGAAACTGAAACATAATTTATTCTTTAAGCAGTGTTTTGCTTTTGTAGGCAGCCGGTCAGCTGAAGTGGCACACTTCTTTGCTTCTGTGTTCTCACAGGCTACTATTTTTGTTGTAGGCCTACATGAGTTCCCTTGATTCAGAACTAAAACAGCGTGGGGAATGGTGATCCATTAGCATCCTGCTTGCTTCATGTTACAGTTAAGGTACTGTAGTTTCATAACGTGGGCTATCTGCTGATTATCACAATATAAATTATTACAAACCAGATTACCTATTGATTATCACAATATAAAGGTCTGCTGCCATGAAATATTAGACACTTTGAAAGAATCTCATAACACTGCAAGAACCTATTGACCTCACAGAAGACTTTAAATTGAAATGTACACCTTACGGGCTGTCTTACTAAAGTAAGCGTTCTGAATATTTACAGTTACACTTAGCTGCAGTTGCTTAACAGTGCAACTGTCTCCTGTATCCAGAGATGTCTCATTTCAGTGTGCTAGTTTATAAAGGCCAAATATCATATCTGAACTGACATGTACATCTCAGTGTCTGGTCTGTTTCTGAAGTTTAACTAGTCTAGAGCTGAGAATCAGAATGAGTCAGGATAAGCAATTAAGCAATTAAATAATAAATAACTCACAGAATATATTGGTACTGAATTTCTAAGCTTAATAACTTGAAAATATTTGACAGGCTAATAACAGTATTTCCATTAGCCTGGGAGTAGTTAAATTAAAAAACACAAACAATAACCCCTAGTTGAATAATATTAATATGGTGAATTCATATGCTACCAAGAAAATTGTTTATGTTTTCAGGGAAGTCAGGAATCTGCAAAAAAAAAAAAAATAATTCTGCATTGCAGCAGAATTTATTCAGTGTTTGAGAATACAGAGGAAAAAAACTCTTTTTCTTCTTCAAGACAGACAGGAGCGTGTTTACATTCACCAAATATCCATAAATGCATGACACTCGTGAGCATTCAGTGTAAAAAAAAATGTATTCCTGTCAGTAAACATCCTGCACAGGCATCCCCTGCATGTGGGCACTAAGTAAGGGAGTCTTGAAACATTGTCTGGGTATTCAGCTGTGAGCTCCCAGTGGGTAACCAAGGCAAAGGACACAATCCTTACACAAATGGGCAAAGGTATCTACATTCCACAGTGCAAATCAACCATCAAATCCAGAAGAAATTCTTAGTCCTCATCCTTCCCTTTCTTTAGGAATCTGGGAATCATTGAAGTCTTGCAAATAAGTGAAAATATTAGCCCTCTAGACACTGATCACATCTTGCTAAAGTATATATTTCATCTGCCCATCCTAATTTTCTTGTCCCTTTTACCCCATATTGTGAGACAGGATATTAAAATAAATTCTTCATAGTTCTTTGACAGAGTCTAACAACATTTTCCAGGCAAAATATGTCACAATTTTCTCCACAGTCTATTAATGTTATTTCTCTAGAGCCACAAAAATTGGCATACCACAAATGTCAATAGTGCTTGAAAGCCAGTCTTAGTGTGGAAAGGAACTATAAAAATAGTATGGATACTTCTGCATGAAAGAATTAAAACTTTTCTGAAATAGTTGTTCAAGAAAATAAATGATTAAAAGAAAAATCTTCAGAGTGTAGGATAAACATCACTTCCTGTAACCCAGGAAGAATTTTTTTTCCTTGTTTTGATCATCTGTGATTAATATGCCTACCGCTTCAGTAAGTCCTGATACTACATCACTGTGCATTATCTCTTTGTTTCTCCTTGTTTATGTTATACTGCATACCATTACAAAAAGGTAACTAAAAGTGACAAGTGAGACATATACAGCCAAATGTTTGGGGTTGTTGTGGTTTTTTTTGGCAGATCTTAGTTCAAATAGAGATTTGATGACAATATCAAAAGTAAAACACTATCACTTTGTTCTAAGGCATATGTAGACTTACATCACAAAAATAATCAGGTAAGAATTTAAGGAGTGCCAAATAGAAGTGTACAGCAGAGCCCATCACAGCACCTATTTTGTACTATACCTAAATGTGTAGTATTTAATTTTCAGTAATTACAAGAGACAAAAATGTAAAACCAGATCCCAACATTCACAGTTAATGTGAAAAGAATAAAAGAGTAGAAACTGATTATTTTTAATCTAACAAGTCACTAAGCTGAATCCTGCCTATTGTGCCATGAATTTAGCATAGTTGCTTACATTTATCAGTACTGAATTTAGACCCCTGTATTTGGCCCCCCAAAAATACAAAACTACAACACAGTCGTGTAAAGTGTACAAAGGAGGCAAATACATTGAGGAATTTACCACAAACAGAAAAGTTGTCTACAGCAGTGAAAACTTCAGTTGCTAAAAACAGAAAACCTTTTTACAGCAGATCAGTTTGGGCACTGATGAATTACTTTTTCATTTTTCAGATCCATGTGAAAACTTTCTAGCAGGTTTCTATCTTGTTCATTTGAACTAATAAGCTCCTGATACAATTCCTGATAGTACTTATCACCTTGTCACGCATGGCAGTGTTTGTTAACTTGCAACGTGAAAATGTTTATCTTTTTGCTACACTCAAAGCAAGCAGCAGAACAGAAAGTTCCTGTATGAAGAAGCTGGCAAATGGCCTGCCGTCTAAAGAGACTTTGGTTTGCTCTACTTTTCACTCCTATGCCTTTTCTCAGCGCATTTTCTATATTCTTAGTGCTGAAGATGGCTAATAATTATTTACAGCCTAATGTACAAACATTATTCCAAAGTAACACCTTAAAATTCGTTTTTCTTCTTTCCAATTTTCTAACAGACATGTGTGAAACCTATAGATAGGAACTGGGTGATGTAGAAACACAGAAGAGGAACAAAGTCCCGATCTCCCACCTATGTTTAAACTTCATGACTACTGGTATGTTGCCATGTTCTGGTGCATTAGCATAAAATACTGAAGTGATTGAAGTGTTCCATAGATGGAGTGGGAAAATACATTTTTCTTTTCCCTGCAATATAAATAAAGGGCCAGAAAATGTAATTGGATTATATAGTACAGATAATGTTACTACCATCCAATACTACCCTGTATTCAAAATGTTAATTTTTGTGTGCAGTGAGATAAAGTTGCTATCACAGGTATACTCTGCAGACTTTGATGTTCAATATACTTCTCTGCCCATATTAATTATTACTGAAATCAGTTAAAGCTGTGTAGCTAAGCAGTTTCTATTATGCAGGAACTGATTTGTAGGCTGCTTTTCAATCCCATTATTAATAATGATAAAGGAAATTTTCTTAGGGAGTCGGGTGAGATGAAATTCATAATGGAGCACTTTACCACTTCTTGCAGTCTTACAGGTGACACCTAAGAAAAAGTCAACAAACATAAAACAGCAATAGTAAAGGTGACCGCCCCCAACGAGTGCCTGCATCACAAAGGACAGAGCCATGGTATTGGCCTGCAGGCAAAGGACTGGTGTCTTCCAGCTTCCCATCTGCTCACAGGGTCCTGCCAGAAGGCCCTTTCACCTCAGCTCTAGCTTTGCACTGCAGTCTCCTCTCAGGCACACCAGTATTGTATGACCCCCTGCAAAGGCATGCTTCCATTAGACAACGCACCACACTGGATCAATGCCTCTTGCAAGACATGATGTGTTCTGTTTTATGAGACAGCCAAAAGGCTTGAATTAACTAACTGGTGTATTTTCTCCACTCACATGCACCATGCTGGGATGTTAGCAACAGGTATGTTATCAGGAAATTGCAGCTGTGGCTTACTCTAATTTTTGGCCTAAGTGTCTTGAAAAGGACTTACCTCTGGTTTTGGTTGGTTTTTTTTGGGTTTGTTTTTTCTTTTTTTACTTCTTGGAACTCTCTGTTTATTAACTGGGTAATCTGCAAAGGAGGCGATAGGAATAGAGCTGGTACAGAAAGATACTGTGTTAAGGCCAGAGCTGACTTGCCCTGGCTACTTCTCCAGACTAAAATCAATTTTGGAATCAGATGGTGGCTGTATTGCTGCCTCTGGAAAATGAAGTGCATGCAGTACTTTATCTTGTTTAGGTTCTAATGAAGGAATTTTGCACCTTCCTATAGCTAAGGTAGAAAACAGTGCCCTAACCTTGAATCCAGAACTCTGGAATTTGCAATATCCACCTTCCAATGCTCTGGCTAGAACTGCAACTCTACAATTTTCATTTCAGATATGTTCTAAGAAAGGAGTTATTCTTGTTGTTAGATATACCCAGCATTAAAATATATATATATGTTGTGAAATTCTAGTACAAATTAAATTTATGAGATAAAATTATTTTATATCAACTATCAAAATAGTGAACTTAGATTATTTGAATACAAGTCCAGATTTGTTGGTTTCAAACTGCAATCTGAAGATCTGGGCATACTCAGTTCTCCTTACTGGCAACTCCAGTCATGGGATAATTTTGTTATAGATTAATTCAGAATTCCATAAATGACTAGGCAGATTACCTGACTTTATATATGAATATCTTTGTGCTTCCTCTGACATAAAACCAACCTGCTGCAATCTATTTAGATAGTTTTGCCATTCTCAGCGCTGAGACCTCCAAAAGCCTCAGACAGCAGTTATAGCAAGGCTACAGATGTCTCTCTTAAAAGAGTATATACAACATTTGTCAATGGAAAAGTTCCTTTTGAGAAAGAAGAAAAAAAAAAAAAAAGCAAACCACGATTCAGAAGTCAACAAAAAATCATTTTGGTTAAGAATTCCAGTCAGTTAGGAGCTTGTCAGATAACATCACCTGTCAAATCTAACTCCATGAGAAGTTAATAGTTCAGCTCCAAATAGTTCAGCTTCTATTTTAATTGCTTAAGATAGATCATATTACCTTGATGAAAACATGACTATTAAATTTGTGATTTAATGGTCTTTATTAACTTGTAATTATTCCATCTATTGTACTTCAACACGGTATACACACTGGCAACTCTTTTCCAGCTATAATTACATCATCACTGTACTTCATAACTTACGTTTGCATTGTTTATAATACAATCAGAAAGATCAGTCAGTGTCTTGGCACTAGTGGTTTAAATTTGGGAATAAAAATGTTTATACACATTTCAAGTTTAAGGAAAGCTAAAGACAAACCAGTTACACAGATTTAATCAGCCATCAATGGCTGATTTGTGTAAATGAGCAAAGTAGTAGCAAACATGTAATAATGGACTTTATGTTTGTACTCATTTCTACTACCATAACTAACCGTTTAAGGAAAAAATACATTCTAGGCTCATCAAAGGTACCGGTCTGCTTCCTTTAGCTTTGCTTCTGGCCACATTCTGGTCCCCTGTTCAGAAATCTAGTTAGATCTTTATTTTATAGACTTATTTACACCATCTGAGTAGTGATTTGTCTCTTGCAATTGACTTGCTACTCTTTGCTATAGCTCTTCCCTTTCCCACATCTTTCTATAACACAGTGTGAAAGTGGATGGCTTATGTGAGCTTTTCTGAACAGCTTCATGGTGACACAGGTACAGTGCTGCTTCCTGCATTCAAACTCTGATTCTGTTTTGTGTGTAGGTATATTCCCTTCACTGCATAGAATATGTGTGGTCTCTCACTTTTTTTTTCTTTAGTGTTTTCAATTAGACGCAGAGCCTTCAGCTAGGAAAATTATTTGGAAGTAAACCTTTTGCTAAACATGTATACAGATGGCAAAAAAACTTTACTAATAACATCAACAATTCACTTCATCTAACACCTTGTATATAACTTTTATAATTTTGACAGCTGCATAAGCTGAAAGCCAGTCTGTGTTACAACACCTTTCATTTATGTCAGAAAGTGCTTGGAATCATCTTGTGATTGGTAGTCCAAATAGAAACATTGCAGTATTGATGTGAAAATTTAGAATTAATATAATGACTAATTTTCACATTGCTTTCTGTCTACACACACTTGAAATGCTGCTGCATGTTGAACTGTTCCATGCTGAAATGCATGTGCCAGCATGTTTTGACCTGTGAATATAATGTTGTGCAACATGGCTCATTCTGTCCTAGAAAGTAATTTTCTTGTTATTGTGGTGCTTATCTGGGCATCAAAAGTTCTGGGTTCTAGTCATAAGAGCAAGTTTGCTTTATGACCTATAGGACACGACTTAACCTGTAAGATTTTCCTATCTGAGAAATGAGAAACGGTCCTTAAGCAGAATGAAGAAAAGCATTTCCTTGGAGATTAAAGTTTAATATAAAGGGAGTGGGGCGAATATACACAGATAGTTATTTTTCTTTTTCCTGTCACCAAGTATTTTTAAGGCTATTTAAAGATGTTAGATGCTGTCAGAGGGACAATGTGATGTCATATATCTATTATTTCTTTTAAGCTACAGTGAAGTCAGAAGTGCATTTAACACAAACCAGTTATTGTGCTGTCCTGCACATAGCTGCTGAAATGGATGTTACTAGCACCGCACGTGTCAAAAGGATGATGTATTGCACTACAACACACAGATAAGACAAACCATGTTCACATTTATGTGTTCTGCCTTTTCCTTCAGGCACTGTAAAAATCTGTTTGCAGACTTCAGGGGAACCTGCCACCTAGCAGGAATAAACTGCCTGAGAGACCAAGTATCAGTAGTCCCATCCTCGCACACATAAGAGGGGTTAGAGGGAGGAGACATAGAGCATTCCCGATCGACTGTGCCATCCCTTCTTCCTTAAATTTTCCAGCAAGACATATGCCCACACAATGACCTTTCAAGTTGAATAAGTAATAGAATAGCTGATCTTTTCTAGGTGTTTATATTGAGACTGATTGAAAAATTGGAGTATTTCTGAGCATTTATTTTCAATAACATACTGGGGAGATTATTCACTTGATCAGTGGCCTGATGTATGTTCTTAAAAGGGGTTACTATTCTAAGTGAGGTCCATACAGCAGTCATTCAAATTAGCTTGCAAAACCTGTGTCATGTTCTCAGAGACATGCACACTGAATTCATACATTAAAACCAAGTTCCTTACCCCAAAATAGTGAAGCTTTCACTTGTTAAACCAAAATATAGTCCTCTTCATAATACTATGCAGTTATCAGCATGTCCCCTTGGATTTATGACTTATGACATTTCTTATACCAACAGGTGGTTGCATCTCTTGCCATTTATATTTTAAGCAACAGTAAACACAACTAAAAATAAGATAGACAAATGAAATAAAACTCGATGGGTTTTAAAAAAAATGGGTTTGAGAAAAACTCTACTTATAAGCTAGGTCTTGAAGTAGGTCACACCAGGCCCAGCAACACAGAAGAATACTGCAAGAGCAATAAGGATTTTTAGGGGCATTATGATAGTGTAATGGAAACACATCTGCCCCTAAAAGTCCCTCATTTTCCCTGCGGTAAAGAGCTGTGCAGGAAGTGGTGAATGCTGTGGAACATCAAGCATGAAACTATAAAGAATTTTTTTTTTTAATTAGAACAATTTTCCAACAATACTTCAGGATTTCATAATTTCCTGTTAGTCCACTGCATAGGAAAATTGTAATTTTTCAAAAAGCCTCAAAGTCATTTACATTGGGTGTATAAAATGTTTCTGTCCCTGCACCAAAATTAACTCGGAAGCAGCTATCTTAGAAATACACTATTTGTAAAACATGGACAATCCAGGACAATTCTTGTTCTTTCACATCCCCAAAAGCAAAAAAATAAACCAGAATAATCATCATTAACAGCTGAGCTACAGCTGTCACTTTTAAGGTTTCACTTAAGTGACAGTAGTTTATAGAGGAAAAGCTAGTATATAGAGGAGAATGATACATAACAAAACCACAGAACATCTTCATTTTAAAGAATTTAAAACTATTTCCCAACAAACCATATGGGCAGTTTTCCATACATATAAAAAGATCACTCAAAGTGAAAATACAAATTACAAAAATACCCTAAATAATCCAGATTGGAAAATCCCTTTAGTAAACCAAGTAGCACAATTGAACTTTTAGTTATGCCTGTTCAACTGACACATGTAATGAAAAGTTACTCTTAAAATAAGTCACACCGAATAGTACCTAACAGGCATATTCTTCAATGGATTCTTGTAGTGTAGTATATAAAATACAACATGATTGTTGAAAAAAGCTATGTTCCTCATACACTGGTCAATATGGGGTTCTTTGTAATCCATTTTGTCTTTGTTTGTCATTTTAAAAAATAAAACCATTAAGCCCAAGTTTTTTTCCTCCAGGAATTTTACTGTGGTCTCACTTGTATTTTTTGTTGATGTAGATCCAGTGATTTCAGTGGTGATACTGACTTACACCAGGCACCTGCTGACAGAGTTGTGTGCAGTTTGTGTGATGTAAAATAGGCCTTCTGTTACAAAAGAAAGCTTTTATACAAACAGCAGCAGCATCAAAGCAAAAATCTAGATTATGCTGACTTTAATAGACATTCGTAAAAATAGCAACATATAATAAATGGAAATACACCTTCAGTAGAACTGCTGCATTCAGTTATATATATGCTGGTCATTATAGGCCAATCCTGAAACATCCTGAAATTATTTTTCTCAGTCTGTCCTAAAATTGTTTATATGCACCATGTTGTAGATGACAAAATGTATTTTGTCAGTTTTTGTTTTGTTTTAACTCTGACCTACAAAACAGATGAAAAGCTATTATGTAAAAAGCCTGATGTCTAGCTACTATTTTCTATCAGTTTGCATAGAAAGGCCACAATTCAGTAAAAGGGTTTGGACTGACTGAAGCTGAAATATTTAAATAGCAAAACTGCATCAATGCTACATTGCATTGGTGAATTGTATGCTCCTTCTTTAACAGGTAAACTACACTACTACAGCAGTATTAACTGAAAAGTTCAAAATAGTTCCATTTAATTTTTAAATTTGTATCAATGCTGTAAGCATTCAATATATTAAGATATCAGACAGGACCAATGCATCATTTTTAGGACTTCTTTTGAGCTCATCTAGGAGCAGGTATGTTCCAAACAGAACAAGGAAAAACATTAGTATAAAATTCCAAAGCCTGTCTGTAGAGAATTATGACTCCAGTGTGAAAAATGAGTTGATAATTGGAGAGCCTTGTATCCAACAAGGAGTCAGAAATCAGCAGTACATTTCTGAAGCCAGCTGCCAACATGTTGGCATATCTGGCTAACTCACAAGGCAAGATACCTAAGCAATGGATGTGGTTTTATTTCCATTCCTATTATCTTTACTTATTCTGTTCATGCTGAAGAAATGCCCTGAAAAAAAAATTCACAAGGTGAATAATGCTTATCCATTCACAGAGGACCTACAGAAACTTGTTCTTGTACTGAAACCTTGTAAACAGAATTTAACTGGGCATTCTGACAACAGGCAAAACCAAAACAATTCTTGGTTTCTTTTTTTCCAAGTTTGTATTTTTATAAAATCCCCCACAAATTTGCATTGTTTGACTGAGAAAAGCCTATGACATTGCAACATGAGATTTGTGTATTTATTAACTTATGTGCTCTGTGAACACAATAAATGATGTTTTAAATTCCTTACTTTCACCAGCAGCTTCATAGTCTCAATCTGCACAGTCTGAAGGGGATTTGGCAGTCCATGCGATATGACCACTTTTCTACTACTTCTTTCACTACAGATGCAGTGTCTAGGTGATAGCAAATTTCTTTTCCCCCTAGTATTTTAAAGACATCTAAAAAACTCTGGTTTGTTTGTTTCTGGGTTTGTTTCTGTGTCTGTTTTTTCATAATATGTTACATACAATTTCTGAGGCAAATAGGATTTTTGAGTAATATCTTTGAAACGTACAGTTTGGACATACTGGGTGTATGTTAGCATAGATTCTCTTTCAGGCATGAGGTTTTGGGCAGGCAAGCCGTGCTGATGTGTAACATTCTAAGTGAAGAATAAGACACAATTTTAAAATCATGTCTTGGGTGTCTGTGTTCTTGCCTTGGAAAACTCTGGATACCTTCCATAGGAAGGGAGGACTGATTTTGTAGCCTTTACTAAGGCAAAGTTTTCAGCTGTTCCAGGTCACGAGTTTCCAAATTCCAGGGTCATTACCTCCCTCTCTTTTTTTCTATGGCTAGATCAGAGGGGAGTCACGAAACTTTTCTGTTGCAACACCAGGTCAGGAGATGTCAAAGGTCGAGGCCCTGCTTCAGAAAATGCAGGCCACAGACCAATCCACAAACCATGCTGCTGGATTCTGGTGGAGATCCTGATCTTTTCACTGCTTTCCATAAAATTTCGAAAGTAAACAGATTAGGCCATTTGATAATCCCCTGTTGAATCAGTGTTTGTAAGCTTTTTTTATAAGTTTCCTTAAAAATGCAGAAAGGTAATTCTAAAACTGTAGTTTTAAATGTATTTTCAGTGGAAACACAGCTGGTAGAGCTTTCAATGTTATGTGGCATTGATATTTCTAAATACTATTTTTTCAATAATCCATGACAGTTTTTATCTCAATGAAAATGAAGTTTGATTCCAAACATACCATCTACATTTTATCCTTCTGTAAATTTCTTCCTTTTCATTTCAAATAACAAGACAGGCTGATCCCAGGTATTTAATCATTAATGCTCTGAATATGCAGTGCACTTCAGGAGTCTCAGCTCTGACGCTGACACCCCATGCTGCACGCAAACCTTGTGGGAAAACCAGTGTGAGGCAAAGAGATCAAATTTTTATAACATGGATGTTTAGTGAATCTTTCAGTGTTTTGTCTAATCATCATTAATTTGGGTAACACATACAAAATGAACATACCTTTAAAGTTTGGTATATATGCATGACATTAATAGTAGTAGAAAATTTTCTGGTTTACTGCACAGTGGAGACAAAAAGAAGCTCTTTACAAAAGCTTACTAATGGGGAAAAATGTGAATAAAATGTGGTATGAGGAAGGCCTAGATAAGTGTAACTGTACTTTACCACTGCTCCCTAATCATTTAAATAGCTTGTTAGGTTATAGGCAGTAGAAGGAATGCATGTGAATGTTATGTATCTTTGATAGACAATCAAAGAGAACCTATTTGAAAAAAAAAATAAAGATAGCTGGTCAAAGTGCACTATGTACAGTACATCTTACTGGAAGTAGCAGTACAAAATTACATTATTTAATTTAAGAACTTTAAAGTAATAGTTGGTGGGAAGAAATCCCTGCATTTCAGCAGAGCAAAGCTGATTTTAGCTGCTATTGGGATATGTCAGTTTGTTTCTCTTTGCCCTTACAGCAGGATTCACACATAGATCCACTTGGTCATCTCTGATTCTCTGTTCTCCTGTTGTCAGAATACTAGTTAAGAGAGCAGAGGGGTTAAACCAATCCAAATCTTACACCTTACAGTTCTGGATAGGTCTAGAATGTACTTACAAACTCAGCTCTATAATTCAAAAAGAAAAAAAAAAAATCTACAGTTAAATTTGTAGCTTAATTGGTTCACAAAAATTGAACCCTCTCATGAATGCTGCTTTTGAAGAGCATTATTTCATGCTAAATAGTAGCTAAAAGGCATATTAGCAGCACAATTTTGACCTACACTCCTCTATATCAGATTTCAAACTTAAGTGAGGAATTTGTGGTGTTGAGGTTTGAATATGTCCTATTTTAGCAATTATATTGCTATAAAGTATCATCATTCCATAGGAAAAAATATAGTTCAAATGATACCCATTTACATGAATGTACAGGTCTTGCATATAGTCATGTGATATATCACATCCCAGCAACATCCCTTTAAAAGCGTATTACTGTGTAACTTGAAATTAATTTCCAGGCCTGTTTGAAATGTTCACACTGATTCAGTCTGAGCAGGCCAGCACTTAAAATTTAGCTGACTGCAACGATAATGTGACCACGTTGTGAATGTCTAGGTGTTTATGTGTAACTTAAACAAGTGATTAACTGGCATAAAATGTTGGAGCTATGACAGACACATTTACACCAACTGAGAGGATGCTCCTGGATGTATTTTGTGTGCATATGTTGCACACAGGAGGCATTATATAAATTACATTGTGTGAGCGTAACGTCTTTCATTTGGTCTTACATATATGTACAAGAAAGCTCAGCTAACAAATTAGCAACACTTACAAATACATAATTTAAAAGTAAGGATTATGCTTAGATTCTTTGGGGTATTGATACCAAAATGTAAATAGTAACATCAACTTCAAAGAGCTTTGCCAAGCTCAGGTTTACAGCACCTTACTCACAAAAATGGATTCTATAAAAAAAAAAAAATCATTCTTTAAATTGGTTCATAGATACAAACCATGCACACGTAGAGACATACACACATGTAAAATCCAGCTAGTTGATGGGATACATTAAAACTGCATACACTGTGAACAAAAAAATTAGGGGATTGACAGTACAAATGTTACCAGTGGTTTTATGATGTTCTCAAAGATTAAGCTGCCTCTCTTTTTCTAGAGACTGACTTCCTTTACTTCCAATTGACCTATATTGAATAACCACTCCAAAATAAAAATGTTTCTTTTGCTTTTCCTGGCTTTTAAAGACAAAACCAGCATCAACAGTTAGAAAAAATTTTTTTTAATGTTTTCAGGATGACAGCATTTTCTATCCCCTGTTTATTGCCAAAGAAAACATTAAAGTTAGAATACTACTTATTTAAGTACATAGTAGCCTTTTCCTAAGTGCAGCAGTAGTTTACTACTAAGTTCAGAGTCCATTGTAAGAGAAATAATGTACTGATTTCTTTTGCAGAACAAAGTGACCACCAAAAGCGGGACTTTGTGGGCCAGTTGGATAAAACACAAGCTCATCTCGCCCCCAAAACCCCGACTCTGGAACCACAACCTTCCAAGATTCAATTTGTAAGTATCTTTGTTAAGATATGCCCAATCAAGTGAGAGAATCACTGCTTATCAAGTGGGTAATTTTCAGCCTAATGGAAGAGAATATTGTAGGCAAGTCACAATACACATTCCTTCACTTTAAGGACAGCAGGAATTGCTAATAGAAACTGGTTTTATGAAGTTATTTACTTATTTACTAAGTAAGCTGCACCCTCTCTTTAAGTGTCTATAAAATGTTACGGAAATTTCCCAGAGGATAATAGTAAAAACATATTTGCTTATGTGTTCCACTACATTTCAAACTAAATTGACACATCATAGAGAAACATCTGTCATTATTCTAAAGTTATTTGTACAATAGGCTAGAAAATAATTTCACCTGAAGCATGTCTCTTTCGACTAACATTGGCTTTGAGTATTCAGATGTGCGTCTAAATCTTACTATCCTCAGCATTGTTTCTTAATAACTTCTTTCAAAGATGAGAGGAAAGGTAGAGATCTGCAGACAAAAGGCAGATACTTTCTAAATCCTCAGTTTATAATTCTAACAGAATTTCTAAATAAAGTCCAAGTTTAAAAGCATCACAGTTTACACTTGGATGACTGAAGTAGGTAATTCTGTCAGTTACTAGAAAACGAGCTAATTGCTGCGCTTGAAAAGCCACTATTCTATTTATTCTGCTGTGGCTAAGGGACACAGAGCCGAGGACGGCTGTCCCAGCTCAACTGCCGTGTGATCGGCAAACAGATCTTGACAGGAGCGCGCAGAGAGCTGATGGAAATTCCGAGCAGGCAAAAATGTTAAAAGACAAGACGCGGCCTGTGGAAAACGGAGCTGTCTGACACGTACGGCTGAGATGACCGAGAAGATTCTCCTTACTGTCAGCTCACGAGAGCCTAGCGAACGGTCCGTACCGGCACCGCTCAGCGCGCTTGTCTGCAAACCCCGGAAGCCCTCCTGAGGCGCCGGGACGGGACCGGTGCTCGGACACCTGTAGCTCCCCAGGGTGCTCGGCTCGATGGCAGTGCAGCCCGGGTGCCCGGCCTCCCCGCTCCTCGCCCGCAGTCGCCCCCTCCGCGGCCTGCCGCAGGTGGGCGCGGGGCCGCCGGCACGTGCCGCGTGCGGGAGCCAGCCGAGGGGATGCGCGGCCACGCGAGCCCCCGCCCCACCGGCAGCGCGAAGCGCCTCTCCGCGGCCGCGCGGGCTTGGTCGGCGCCCGCCTGCTCAGGTGCCCGCCCGGCGCGGGGCCGCCCCATCCCCGCGGCAGGGCGAGGCCCCGGCTGCCCGCGAGGCGAGGGGCGGCGGCCCCACCTGCGGGCCCCCGGGGAAGGCAGGCAGCGGGGACGTGCTTGGGGCCACGCTTCTGCCGGCGGGCGGCCGGGAAGCGCCATGGCGGGGGGCGCGGAAGAAGCGCGCAACTTACCGCCTGTCAGTACCCCCGGGCGTGCCCCCGCCGGACGAGGTTAAATAAACGGCCGAGACGAACGGGGATCCCGATGAGAGAGTGGCGCCCGGCCGGCAGGTTCTCTGTTGCTGCAAACAGACAGCCGCTTGCTCCGAGCCGGCTCCTTCCGTTGGCAAAATCCTGACTCATTACATAAAAAGATCGCCCTGCCAGGCGCCCAGAAACATTTCTTCATCACGGTCACGCCACAAGCTAAACAAGAGGCCACATCAAGGGGAGGGGGAGAGGGGGGAGCGGAGGAGAAAAAAAAAAAATCTTGAAGGTTGTTTCTGCCTTTTCTTTTTTTTTTTTTTCCTTGAAGATCCTTTTCCTTTAAAAAAGAAAAGGGGGAAAAAGTGTCAGGGGAAAACCAGCAAAAAGAGCAGACGCCGGGAAAGAATGGGGAAAAAAAACAAACAGGAGATTCACTCATTGTTGCCACAAAGACATCTCTCCCCTTCCCACTCCCTCTCCATGCTCGTTCCTCCAACAGAGATACAAAGACGTGCGGTCTGTGCCGGGAGTTGCTGAGCCCGAGCTCTGGGCTGCTCAACTCCGCGGGGGCTGTGCCAGAAGCCCCGCAGCTCGGAGCCGGCAGTAGGTGTGGGGAGGCCACCACCGTCCGTTTGTTTGGTTGTTTTTTTTTTTTTTTTTTTCCTAGAAACTACCTCCAAATATAGTAACAAGGAAGGGGCATTCCTAGAAATTCGGGAGACGTCAGAAAAGGAAGATTTGTGAAATTTAGCTTCACTTCCTGCAGAGGGCTCCTAGCACAGAAAAAAAGAAAACCAAAACAACAACAACAACAAAAAACCAAGTGAGCAATAAAGTGTTTTTCATGCTTCTCTGACCAGATAATGGTTAAAAAAGGAAGACTAGTAAAACGCTCAACTGATATTTCTCTGATATGAGATCTCGGAGTTTCCTATGGAAGAAAGCTAATCAGTAATCCTCTTTCCTCATTTTCTACTAATATTTGTAGATGTCAGTCTCCTGTATTTACTTTCCCCCATGTTCTCAGATGAGACCTGTGCACATGGCAAATAAAGGGAATGTGCATACAACTGAAAATCGGCCAACTGATGACCCTGCCTTGTATCAGGGGAGCATCGGTTAAAATCCAGGTGTTGTTTTAACCAGGCTTTGTGGGCTGCATCTTTCATGCTATGCTGATGTGAATAATTCATGCTGTTATTGTAGATGTACACAATATCCTTACTCGCATCAATAGGAATTTGTAGGTTGGCTTTTATTTAAGGGCCCCAGTACTGAGAGCTGCTGAGCGCTGTCAGTCCCCATTGACTTAATGGTGTCTTAGGCTGTTAATTAATTCTGCTCAGCAATTCACAGGATCAGGCCCTGACTGGCAAATGTTAACCAGGACTTGCAGCATACAGGCACACTGTCATAAGCTACTATTATTCCTCACAAGTCTCCTAAATCTATGTATTTACTTGGTGCTTGTGTCCAATACAAATCCTTCCTTAGTCATATCCTCGTAGCAAAGCACTATTTTGTACATTTCAGAGGAAGCAGAAATGAATGTTTGCAAAGCAGTAGCAGATGAAGGTGTTACTATAGACTACTAATACTATAAAGATGTCAATACATTTGTAATAAAGCATTATTTATCCAGGAATAGCAAAGGTTGCTATAAAATCACAGTAGCCAGCTTCTGGGGCAAGATAATAGATTTCAATGTGTGCAATTCTTGCAGGTTAATTGAATTTCTGTAATGAAATTCCCCTCAGCGACATGAAATCCTTGGGTTTGTTCTCTGAATTTCATTATGACTTGGAGAGTCTTCTCTGCTCCCAAATCAAATGCAATAAACGCAGTGTAGTCTGACTTTACTTCAGTGTGTTATAAACACATTCAGTCAAAGCTTAGTTACAGACACCTTGTCTGTCTGCAGTTGTGAAGCAGAATTAACAGAGTCCACCTGACAATCCCAAGTGTGCTTTGACTCCTAAGTATGTTTTAGCTGTTTTTCACAGTGTTGACTATGCAATTGCTTCAGAATACAGACTTAGCTTTTGGAGAGGTTCACCTGCTGATTTGTTAGCAATAATGCCTGATTAGAAGATTTTATTTTAATTATTCTTTTGGAATTCAAACCACCTCCAGTTACTTGCAAAAAAAAGGTCTTTTTTATCTGGCTGGCTTATTTATGGCATGCTGCTATACTGTCTGTCACTCTCACTTCCGGAGTTAAAAAGTGAATGGCAGCCTCAAGTTCAGGATCTTTTGATCGTTAAAAGAAATGGATGTGCTGTCCTCTGTTGGTCATACTGGTTGTCACATGTAAAATTCAGTTAACTGAAAAAGGCATCAAGCAGCTCTGTTAAGACACAAGAAACGATGAAACTAAATTAAATTTACCTCACCTTCTGCTTTCACCAGAAGACTGCAGTGTGTGAGGGATTTCTAAACACTATCTACAAAATGATGCCGTGATGGATATGAGAAACAGGATTAAGGAAACGACTCATCTCACATGACTCCTTACTACAGATTCTGCCCAGGGATTGAGCCTCAGTGAACACCAGCTGCTGTTTGAAACATTTGCCATGCCTGGCATTCTGGGTGCCACGGGCGCTCTGGCCTCCTCTCCATCTGCAACACTGCCTCTCCGGGTCTGGGTCGCAGGCAGCTGCAGCTCTGCCAAGTGTGCGGTGAGAGAGGAAGTTTCCAGCCTAAATTTCACATCGCATGGTCTAGTCTGGGGACAGTGTCGTCTGCGCCAGTTCGGATAGCTTCGGATAGCTTACATGCAGTGGCTCATGTAGTGTCATCTGATGCAGCTTCTCAGAGCATTCCAACTGTGGCAGCTCAGGCTTTGCTGGGTACAGGTAATGCCAATTCCTGCTGTACTGATCATGGAGTCCTGCTGAGTTGTGATGTGTAGAAATGCTCTACATTCTGCTCTGTAGAAGCAGCTGCAGTGTGTCCACACTTGGTTCTCATTTCAATGTAGCAGCTGGGGAGGATCTGGTGGATTGTAGCAAGGACAATTAGAAGTATAGAAAATCTAACCTAGAAGGAGAGACTCTAAACTTTGGGGAGTGTGTTACATACAAAGGAGAAAGCTGAAGGCAAATATAGTAACACTTACAAAAATGTTTAACACTGAGTAAATTAATCTGTGTCATGGCAGTAAACCTGCACAGTATGTTAGTGATTTCTACATCTTAACTGCTGCTGGAGTTACCAATTTCTGGTCTGCACTGGTTTCTCTTATGCTGTGATATCATAGATAGTCTTCTAATTACAAAATTAATTTCAGGTGAATAACCATAAGCTGTATCTTAAAACATTAATAAGCAAAATTATTATAATGCTAATCATTTAGCACTGTTATTTAGTAAATTGTATTTTTTTCTCTGGAAACTGTAGTAAAAGAGGCTCTGTATGATCTAATTTCTCATTGTGTTTCATAACATGGCCTCAAACTGTTGTTACATGGGGGAGATGCAGCTGTAGCTTTTATGTGTACCTGGCTTAATCTTACATTTTTTTTTTAAATGAAGAATTTATGAAAGCATTACTCATCATGGGCCATGGGACTCTTCTCTAGGTTTATCCTTGAAATTACAGTAACAGAAAGCTGTATTGATCAGATATGTGTTTCATCCTTGAGTTTGATTTTTATGTTTTGAAAATCTTCTTATGAAAGGAGCTTTAGGGACAAGGCTGTTTCTCACTGTCCTTCATATCCAGGAGGAAAGATATCTAAGAAAACAGAAACCACTCTGGAATGTTTTGGGCTGTAGTTTTGTATGTGTGCTGTGTCACCATTCAAAAATCAGTAATTCACATTTTTCTTCTCTCCAGGGACTCTGGGCAGTGCTGTCCCACATCTCATACTGGAAATCTCAAGTTCAAAAGGAGATGGAAGGTAAGCACTGTCATTTTCTCCCTGCTTATGCTTTATCAAAGTTATGCCAGATTTACTAAAGAGCAGTTCTAAACACGATACTGACAATGAATTAAGTGCAAAGAAAGCTGCAGCAACAACAAAACCAAACAAAAAACCCAATCTGTATTTCAATTACGTGTATTTAATTCAGTCAGATAATCTTTATAATACGAAATCTGTGCAATACACCATATATAGAACAGTTACAGCCCTTCAAGGCAAAATACATGAATGACATACCAAAAGAATTTATGTATTTTATTGCAAAAGACTTTACAAAATCTAGTGTAAATATTAGAGAACAATTTCTTTTTGTTCTAAGAATTGTACAGTTTTGAGTCTAGATAACCATGGTGCATAATGAGAAGATTTGCCAGGAAGGAAACAAAACTATGTGGAATAATCAAAGGTCAGCAAAATTTCAAATGGTAATATAGAACATGATTTAATAAATATTTTTCCAGTTTGTGGTGCTGTTATTATTGACATCCTTAGGATGGCTTTAAGTGCTGTCAGCCCTTAACTGTGTGTGCAAGTCTGGTGGTTGGTCTGGGCAGCCCCCTCAGCTGGACTGCCCAGTTGCTGGTGACCTCGCTGGGGCAGCTTTATCCGCAGTACCCAGGTTTGGTTGTGCCTGGGACGGCAACATAGATACTCTACTTAAAACAAACCCAAACCCCAGAAAATGTAAAGAGAACAGTAACCGAATTGCAAATAATCCTTCTCAGAGGTTAGTGATACAGATGAAGAAGCCTCATGTTTTACTGGGCCAAAGACAGGACAGAATTAATAAATGGTTTAGCGGGGAGTTGGAACAAGGAAATTAACCAGGACTTTTACAGGATGATAGCTACAGCCTGTGGAGAATGTCTTGTCAAACAAGAGTTCGCAGAGGCTCCACTTAGTCGTCACAGAAACGAATCCCTTTCGCAGTGGGCACCAGTGTGTGCTTCGAGGCGGCCGCGTAGGGTAACATTTGCGACACGGTCTCACGGGCAGACATCTTTTCATTGCCATTTCCAACTACCTTCTACTTTTTGCTTTTTCAGCCTGAGGGTCTCGAGTAAGGATCAAGCCCCAGAGAAGGCAGTCTGAGGCAAAATATTTTTATAGTTGCAAATACAAACAGAGGTTTCGGAAGCCGGTGCAGAGAGGTAGAGGAATGCCGATCTGGCCGATGTGCAAGGCGGAACTACAGAGGCACTCGCCAGGTAGCTTTGTTCAGGCCCATGGCGTGCATGGGCGGGGAGCGGCAGGAGCGCGCTTCGCGGGTGCAACGCCCTCCGCCCGGGTGCTCGTGCTCGGCGTGCCTGCAGTCGGGCTCCGCCGGCTGGATTCCCGCGGGGCACCCGTCTGCTCTCCCGGGGCCGTCCATGGCAGGTACCCACCGCTACCCAGCCGTCCATCGCCGGTAGACAGGGCCGAGGCGCGAGCCTGTCGCGGAGCCGCCTTCCCTTAAAAATTAAGGGGGAAACTGCCACCAGCGCGAACCTAGCAAGGCACGGACGGGGTTCGAACCCGTGATCTTCGGTTTACGAGACCGACGCCTTACCACTTGGCCACCGCGCCTGCGTTAGCGCGCTCTCCCGACGCCTTTGTATCGCTGGCGCCACTCCCGCGTGACGGCGGTTACATCTCGCGGCCCGCCGCGCGCGCATGCAGCTGCGCGGGTAGGCTGTTTGCGCGCGGCCGCTGCTCCCTCAGGGGCGGTAGGAGTGGCTGTGCGGTTCGTTGAGCAGGTCTTCACTACAGAGGCAGTGTTGGGACACGGTGCTGAGGAAAGAGTTTCTTTCCGTGGAAGTCGCCAAGAGCTTCCCCGCCGTCTGTGGAAGCGTTCGCAGGAGTAGCGTAGGCGGGGCCCAGGCGGTTCCGTCTCTGGGGGAAGCGGAGGTGCGGCCCGGGTTTGTGGGTGTGTGGTGCTGCAGGTGGCGTGTGCGCCCAGCTGGGCTTCTCCTTACCAGGAGATGGCACTCTTGGATTTAGAATAGAATAGAATCAACCAGGTTGGAAGAGACCTCTAAGGTCATCCAGTTCAACCTATCGCCCAGCCCTAGCCAGTCAACTGGAGCATGGCACTAAGTGCCTCACCCAGCCTTTTCCTGAACACCCCCAGAGACGGTGACTCCACCACCTCCCTGGGCAGCCCATTCCAATGGCAAATCACGCTCTCTGGGAAGAACTTCCTCCGAACATCCAGCCTATTATTCCCCCGGCACAACTTGAGACTGTGTCCCCTTGTCCTGTTGCTGGTTGCCTGGCAGAAGAAACCAACCCCCACCTGGCTACAACCTTCCTTCAGGTAGTTGTAGACAGCAATGAGGTCTGAAGCAAGAAGCAGGTCTAAGAGCAAGAAGCAGGAATGCAAAACGGTAAGTATGAAATTAAACGCACTAAATGGCTGGTGCTTGTTCCCTATAAAAAACTTGGTGACTGTGAAACACACTTAATTACTCATTCTTCTAGTTTAGTGCTCCGAGATATTCACAACTGTGACCTGACAACGAAGCTTTGCGGTTTTATTTCCTCTTCATTAAATTCCTCATGAAACTTTTGTTAGACACTCAAGTTATATTTCATCTCCCTGAATGAATTTTGTGTATTGACCTGCAGGGAGTACCGATCCCAGCTATGATCAGTCTGTTGGACTTTTTTGTTTGGTTTGAGTTTTTCACTTGTGCAGAAGAAGCATGTTACAGCAGTACCTTTGTAAAGGTTGATATTCGAGTTACTGATCTGGTGGTGCCGTAGTAGAAACATGTTAAAAGAGTAATACATCTTTTAGGATATTCTTTCAGTTGTCATCAGGAAAACTTGCCTGATAGTTTGACTGTCTTGATCATTGTGATCGCTGCAGCAGTTCAAAACTGTGATGTATGAGAGTGAAAACTGCCTCATTCATCTCTCATACCTGTAACTTGTATGATAAGAAGTGACCTCAGAGGGTAAGCTGTCTTAGCTGACTAAAGAAAAGTTACTCTCAGCATTACCAAGCTGGTAGCTGGAATGAGTTAGAATTTAATAAATGAGGTTTCACTGATGTCCTTCCATTTCTGGACTACTATCTTAGCTTTTTATGAAATATGCTCTTGTTTGTTTGCTTGTTTTTCTAGTTACCACTTGTAACTTGATATCATAGATCTTCTGCAGCTCATGTCTGAATTTCTTTTACTCAAGCTTTTGTATCTTTGTGAGCTGAGAAGTAATTCTGGAGTGAGAAAGCAAAGAAGGCTACTTGAGTCATGTATCCCTTCAAATACACTACAGTTTTAATAAATGTTTTCAGCTGATATCAGAAATAGCACTTAGGATCATAGAATAATTTCAGTTGGAAAATACCTTTAAGATCATCGGGTCAAATTGTTATCTAGCTATCAAATTTGCTGCTAAGTTATGTTCCTTAGCACCGTATCTAGGGGACATCAGCTTCTAATGCTAGCAGTCTCCCTTAACTGTGTGGAGAGATTGAAAGTTTAATTTGAAATCATAAGGATCTGATTAAAGGAAATATTTGATTTGGTTTAAAAACCACTGCCGACTGTCAGTGTATTTGGAAAAAACATTTCTTTCTAAACAAAGTGCTGGTGAGCTTATCACCACAAAAGATATTTTAAAATTCAAATTTATGTTTTTAGTTATAAAGTGTAATTGCCTTTGGTGCCTTTTGATATCTGGTTACTTTTGCTCTGAAGCATTTCTTATGCTGGTCATTACCCTTGTTTTAGCTCATGCTGAATACTTACATAATGCCCTTTTCTGACAGAGGTTTTTTTACAACACAGTTACTTAAAGGAAAATGTTTAGAAGACTCCAAAGCTGGAAAGATATCAGAGATTTTGTTGGAAGGAGGAAACAATCACTAGGGTTTTTTTTCATCCTTCTCTAAACCTCACTCTTAGAGACGGAGGTGTTGCTTTAGGCGAAAGCTTTGATGCCTATTTTAGGTGTTTGTAAACCAGGCCTTTCTACAGATCTCACAGACTCTTTTCAAGAGATACAGAGGAACAATTATATATATGCAGAATATGTGAAATTGTATAACTCAGTTTATAAAGACTTGCTATGAGGTAAATGGAATGCTCCTCAATTATCAATTACTTGAACTTAGCCTGACCACTGCTTTGTCCAAGGTTTACGAAGGAGTGTTTCTCTTCACAGATGAGGGGATTCCAGAACGATGCAGTGTTATGGCAGAGTGGCCCTGCAGTCTTTGTTCTACAGGGAAGACTGGAAATTCACCTTCAGGTAGGTTTTTTTTAATGTGAAGGACGATATTAGAATTTATAAATTTATGATTAAACAACATTTGTATAATACACAAGAAGCTAATAGTGATTAATACTGTACAAAGACAAATGGGATGATGACCATTAGTAGAACATAGTTTAATACATTCATGTTTCATTGGAAAAAAGCTCAAGCTTCATCAGTCCTTCTTCTGTTAACATCATCATAACACTAATATGAATATAATTTGGAAGGGAGGGTTATATGTTTTTTTTTTTTTTTGTCTTTGTAAAACAAACCAACCCCCAAATTGCAAGATGGCACCAAAACAAGTGATTTATCTCTGACATTGTCTGACTATAAATTCTGTAATGCAGAAACAGGCAAAGTGCTGCACTTGTTCTGCTGTATTTGTGTTTGGTATGTGATATCTGAAGGTAAGTTTATGGCATATATAGCCTACAAATTTCAAAATTATTACAATTCATTAAGAAAGGTATTTTATGACATTTGTTGGACATGTTAGCAATTTTACTTTGTTCAGTGTTACAGGTACTACTTACTGCAGCATGGGTATTGTGCTATTGGGCTGAGTCCTGGTGTCATCAGCCTAGAACAGGCTATAATAAGGATAGGATGTGTGATCTATTATGGGAACTGCCTCAACAGGAGAAAGTGCACTAGTAAATATTTAAATGAAGCAGCCTCATCATGAAAATAAGCTTGTGCACACTGAACAGTTCATAGCCCATTCTCCTGAAGTACTATATACTAATAGTATTGTTTTGAAAGAAAATAAATCCAAGCCTAAACTTTGAGAGTTCAGGAAATTTCTGACAGATTTTGACTCTTATTTGTAAGAAAAACCATCATGGGAGACTCCAGCCCTGATTCCATTGCTGCTCCTTTGTGTGATAACAGTACTTAAAACGCATGCTAAATGTTTCTGACTCATAAGAGTCAGAATTTTTGTTGATGATTACTAATAGTATCTTTCATTTTTAAGTAGTAAATATGGACAAATGAACACAGTTTTCCTTTTTTATTTGAGACACTTAGCAAAAATGCTGAAATACCAAACATTTCTTCAGTAGCTACAATATTGCCACTATGTACAAAATATTTGATAAATGTAGTACACATATAAAAATACAGTATGCATTACATATATACAGTACAATGTGCAAAACATATGGCATTCAAACATATGGAATTGATTTTAGGGGTGCAAACAGCAAATACAAAGGCATCATGGTTTCTTATAGAAAGGCAATACATAAACTGACGCCCTGATTGCCATAATTTGCATTTAATAAAGTAGTGCTTAAATGAAGAGAGCCCTAGAGTCAGGTGTCTGTCGTCTTCTTTTCACAAAATGAGATGCTAAGACATAATTATGACTATGAAAGTAAGAAGAGAAACACCTGCTAGGGGTAGCGTTATGTCTACTGCAAGCAGTACTGTGAAGGAAAATCCTATCTGGAGAAAAGCCTGTGCTATTACTTAATACAAATTTCTCAAACAACAAAACCAAATCTTTACTATTAAACATCAAAAACAGCTTTGAAAATATCTACACCCTTAATTTTAAAAAAGTATGGACAATACTCCTGGGGATTTGATTTCCTATGCTTTAAAATACAAAGTGCCTCCTTTGGCAATATAAATGGCAATGCTTTGGTTCCTGTTTAAAACTTTATATAATTATAATTTATTTTAGGCTGTCTTTTGAATATCTGAGATGCACTTTTTTACTTTATAAAAAATAGGGTGATTATATGGTTATTTACCATTCCCTGCATTTTATTGGGAATTTGCTCTCATAGCGAGAATGGCTTTTTTTGGCTAGGTTTCTACAAATACATTTATGAATTTTTAACTTAATAAGTCTTTATAGTCAGTACTGGACCCTACAGGGTGATGTAGGTGTCTCTTTTTTTGCACTTTATATGTATTCCTAGCAAACTGGAATAAAAAGGAATATTTAACATTACTTCAGGTTTTAATGGATGCTTGTTATTGGCCATGTATATACTATTTGCAACTCCATTCCATGGATCTCAAAAACCCATCTATAGTATGGTCTAGAAGTCATCAAAAGGGGATTTAATAGACCACAATATAAAGAGTTGCAACAGAAGATATACTAGAAATAAATGGAAGAATAATTTTCCAGTTTTAATAGAATTTTCTTTTAAGTTTATAATACACTGAGGATGCCACCCAAATAATTGCTTACATCAATGAGCTTTACTGTGTTTTGGTTACATAATGCCCTTCCAGTTAAATGTAGTCTGTGATTGCATTTTCTCTGCCTTGAAAACAGTTCAGCAGCTTGTGCTTGGGTTCCAATTATCATGCCTGCACATTTCAGGCATCTGAATGTTTGAGATTAAATAACGTAGAAATTTAATACTGGCACTTCTATTTTGATCACCTGCTTCCTTTAATGTAACTCCTGTTAGTGAATTTAGAAATGCCTTGGAAAAAAAATTCAGTATTTAGTGATTATTTCTAAAAGTTGTGACCTCAGCTTTTTAATGGTCTGATTCTGCAAGTGCACTATGCTGGATTAGACTCTAGATTTCTGTAGAGAACAACTGACAAATTCATTTTATTCTTGGAGAGAAAGCTGTATTTCTGACAATGACTATTTATAATATCAAATCAAATTTAGTCTGTAAACTTACTTGCCTTAACTAATGCTGAATGGCACTAAAAGTGCGCAACAAATACCATTTCTGTATTAAACACAGGATGTGGCTCCCCTTGAATCACATTAGTCTTGAAAACATACATCTGAGCTCCGTGTCTAAAAGTGTAAACACCAATTTTCATTTTTCACACTGATCAAATGGTATTCTTAATTACTTCAAAGGTTCTACTAACAACACATTTGATAAGACGTGTTCTCCTAGTGTATTTCAGCCATTAAATGGCAAATTTAGTGCTAGTGCTTTCCTTTGCAGCTTCTCTCTTAATGAAAAGTATTCAGTTCTGTACAGTCAAACTGCACAGCCATGATTACATTTCTAAGATGTATTGTATTTGTGTTACAAAAAATGTTATATAAAACATGCACACACAAAAGTCTAAGCAAAATCTATTTCTGCCGTAACAGGCATTTATAACTATGGCAAATATATCACATTTCAGAACGAAGTCTAAAGCAAACCATTATATCTAGGGTTTAGTACACAATTTTGAAACTTACAAAAAAATAATCACACATTCCCTACACTACAGTATTTGTACTTCAGAAAACTAAACTGATCCCTTTATTTTTAAAAGAATATTTTCTATTTTTTGCAAGTAGACTTTTAGAGTAGAAAGCTATACTGTACTGATAACAACACATCTGAACTGTTTGGGTTTATTTCTGCACATAGATTCCTATGGATTGGTTAACATTCTACGCTGTCAATAAGAATAGTTTTGTAGCAAGATGACTTTGCCAGTTTAAAGCTCTATATACATGCACATCAAGGATGACAGTACAGTTGCTTTGGGGTAATTTATCTTCAAAATTATTTAATTGCCTCCTATTTAATCAGAAGGCAGGGTCAAAAAGGGGTAACTAACCACATATGTGGTATGATGTCTGGTGTATCACACATAATAATTTGACTGTAATGCACAACACTAAATTTCATTCAAAATTGTTCCTATCAGACCAAGAGTCCTTAATTCTTATTCTCATAACAGCTGAGGGCACTTGGTATCTCAGAGTACTAGCTCGCAAGATAATATGATGAAAAGGAATGCAAAGAGTGAAATCTATTTGTTTGGTGTTATTGAAAAGTCCTATACCATCAAAATTTAAGGCAGACAGTCCACGTGTAATACTGTACTCAAGTATTGTAGGCACAGCAATAAGGAAATACATCTTTCAACATAATTTTTTGTTGTGAAAATCCTCCAGATTAATACAGATGTTATTCTGTACTTAGTTTCACATTAAAGTAAATCCTGGCCTGTAAAATTACTGAGGATATATAATGATTTAAAGTGCTGGTAACTGATATGATGCAAACATACGATAAGAGTTTAAATCCTGAATCAATTATATAATCCAAGTTTTTTATCCAAGGCCAATGAAATTTTGTAACATTACTAAACCAGACTGCACTGTGTATCTGGGGACATAAATTTGGAGCTAATTCCAAAACATTTTGTGACAAAGGTTTTTTGTCCTTTTTTATCTTAACATGATTGTGTTTTGTTTTCCTTTTAAAAAATTGTGATACAGGTTGTTGAATACTAAGCAGCTACTTTCTGTTTTCATTATTACTTTGATACATATCATTGTTGTAAGAAGTAAGAAAAAAAAGATTCAGGGCATTCTTCATAGTTATTACAAAACTTTGTATTAGTGGGTTGGCGGTGAGGAAGGAATTCTGCAAGGAGGTCAGTTTTCAGATGGGAAAACAATCACATTTCCATTGTTCAGGAGTGGGAACTTTTTCCTGTGATCTTAATACAGAAATTCTCTAATAGGAAATAATTCCAATTTTATGTTTGATTATCAGTCTACACAACCTATGGCAACATTTAACAGCTACTACCTGAGAGACAGCTACAGAATTTCAAAGTATTTTTTGTTTGTTTTCCCAACTGATTTCATAATAGACTCTGACAAAAAACAACCAAGGGCTTTAAAGAAAAATAATATTTTCAAGTGCTGTGCTGTGAGGTAAGAGCTTAATTTTTGCTGTTATCTGCTTCAGGTATGATATATGCCTTCTTATGACAGAACAGTACATTCTACAGTGCTATTTACGATTCTCGCTGAGCTGCTTTTCTGTTCAGCTTCCCTGATGTTATGCAGTAGTAGACAAAGCTGTTCAATAGTGTTCATCATTACTGCCCCCTGCAACTCAGTTTGCTCCCCCCCAGGAACATCTCCTATTGAGGGCATTTGGACTATTGTAGAGATGTTCACAGGATCATAGTGCACAATAGCATGAATTCAACTTTTCTACTTCCTCAAACTGTTCTAATATGCTGAGATACTTGATTCAATGATCCAACAAATACCCTCAAAGTAAATTAGGATATTTATTATTTCCATTATAGTAATCTCTTGTTTGACGACCACTGTTCCCCTCTGTTCACAAAAATAAGCTATACAAAGTTAAAAGAGTATACAAATAACTGTCTGATATACACATTAAAACCCAGAGCATTGCTATAGAAAATTCAGTGTTCTCAATATTACCTGGCATAGCTACAGTGGATTTCTTGCAGTTACACTTAATATCCCTTTGGATGCAGTTATATTCTTCCCTCATGATTAATGAGTGAGGGAAGAGTTTTAAAAACCACAAAACCAAAATATAAAAACAACTTGAACAAATTAAGAGACTACATATATGAAATTTCACTGAACCAGCCAGTGCTTCTACTTGCCTTTGCTCTCAATTCATTTTGAACCTGGCTCAGGCTATCCACAGGAACAATGAAGTGCAGTGATACCTCCCCCAAACATTTGTTCATTATGTCAATACAGACAGTTGAAATATTTCTTTTTCTTCTCTAAGTTTAGCCATGTTGTGTTGCATTTACCTTGGTGTATTTTTAATCAGTGAGTATAATCATGTTTTCTTGACTTGTGATATACAGCTTTCAGAGGGCCCTGATCTGCATTACTGATAGGAGCACAAAGTAATTCATTGTTGTAAACTTGAAAATTATAAGGAATTACCTTCAAGCATTTCTTCTTCCATACATTACTGTTTTAATTTATCTGAACTGCAATCAGAATGGTATAATAATGGACCTCTGTTGTACAGACTTGCAAGTCGTGTTCTCATTGGCTACAGCTTAATCCCAGTGCAACTGTAGATCTTGTGGATCTAAAAAGTCAGTGGAAAACACGCTGGGGGCAGTGGAACTGAGTGGTGTGAGTCCAGATGAGGAGCTGGGCATTGTAATGTCTAGCCATTCCATATTGTCCAAATTCGTATCAGGAAGGTCAAGAGACAGACAGGAATTATTAGTAGTAAATTGTGGATCAGATGTTTCCATGGGGGAATGAGAGTGATCTAAAATGCTGGAGTGATTAAGCAGATCATTCTGGAGGTCTTCAATTAAAGAAAATGACTCTCTGTCCTCAGTACTGCTTGTCAGTTGAGGAATTTCATTACCTGGTGGTAAAGTTCCATCCAAGAGGGCTTCAAGTTGGTTTTCCAAACTTATAGACAAGCTGGTTGTTGGTTCCAAGGACACAGGAGGAGGGGCCATTTGGATTTGTGGTGGTGGGCGGGATACCACTGTGTTCACTGGCATTGTAGTGATGTTGGCTGTTACTGGTCTCATTTTAGAAATGGGAGATGGTTCCTCCTTTATTGGAAGGGAAATCTCTGTAATAAAAAAAAAAAACAAAAACCAACAAAACCAACCACTGTTGGTTTCAGGAAACAGAATGCCATCCATCCTCAGGCTTACAAATTCCACCCCTTCTTTGCCCATTCTGGGATGCATCCACAGTGAACTCAATAGAGCAGTTTTGTTGCTCTGATCAAGTTAACATTACATATGTCAGACTATGTCAGGTACTCTATGAACAACACAGGATTTTAAAACAAGTTCCAGAGTTCTGCTTTCAGTGATACTTCGTCCAATTAGATTACTTAAATTGACTGGAAAAAAAGGAACAAATTTCTAGATGTTGACTTTATCTCCTTCATGTTTACAGTGATTCTGACTAATGAGAATAATTATGAAAGCAGCACATTTCCTCATTTATAGAAGAGTACCTGATTCAATTTTCAGTTCCATCCCTGTTCAGTGCTCTGTCCACCTTGGTGAATTAGAGTCTAAGAGATCAACTGATGTGATTAGGATGCATTTATTCCTGATTCTAGAATCTAGAACTACTCTTCTTTCAAGAAGTTCCATGTAAGACAGTGGCAGTAACAATAAAAGGAAATAAAGCAAAGTAAGTTCCAGTTAATTCTTATACACAAATGGAGTAAAAAAAAAAAATAAAAAAGACAGAATATGCAAGTAAATCCTCCACCACAGGTGACGTTTCTCCCAGCAAAAATATACCTGACAATTTATTGTGCACCAGTTTTACAAGCAAAACTCACACATTTAAAACTTTAAGAGCATCTATTAAAATGATTGCCTGGTAAAGGCAAAGTATTACTAAACAGACTGTCTCACTCTTCAAATACATTAATAAACAAAACATTTTTCACTGTAGAACTCATACATAAGTGCAAGAGCCCTGATTGCTTTATTTTGTTCTTTGTAAAGATGATCAGGACACATTTGCATTTTTTATTGCAACTCTGCAAATATGGAGTAGTTGTTACCTCTAAGATATATAGGTTTTTTAACATATCACTTGAAGCAGAGGTAGGACTTGGACTTTGAACTATCCATACAATATAATAAAAGCACTAAAGCAATTTTTAATTTAGCTTGAATTATTCACTGCATAAGTCACATCTCAGTCTGTAACTGTATACCGTGTTTTCTTCAGCTGACTTTGCAATTTCAGAGAAAATACTTCGTTTAGAATATGGCAAAAAACTTCTAAGAGCCTGCAATCTGTCACTTCTGTCCTGGCATTCACTGCTGTCAAGATCCATACATGACAATAGTACAAATCATTTAAGTTAATCGAATTGCTTGGCACCAGAACGTTTCCCAATAGCTTAGTGGCTTCCTAGTATACAAAGCCTAATTATGCCTGAAAGCCTCCTTCTTTTACTGCAAAACTACTTCTTGTATTACTTCAGTTCCTTTCTGATAGCTTCATTATTTTAACTGACATGGGAAGGTGTTACTCATTGCGTCCATGTAGTTCATACATACTTTTTCCAGTAATGTATCTTTGATGTTTGTAGAGTTGATAATACATCATTGTATTTAATGAAACTGTAGTAGCCGTATGTGTTAACTCTTTATTCTACTTTTTATGTAATTTCAATATACATGCTACTTGTTCAACTTTTCCAATTTTGATAAAGTATGTCTGTGCTAACTTAAGGTGTTACTTTAATCACTTGAATGCTGTGTGGATTATTGCAAAGGTCTGCCTAGGCTAATTTACAAGCAAAGTTTCACAGCGTGTTTGCTGTGTATGTTTTGGTAACAGGCTGGATAGCTTCTTCCTCCTCTCCTTGAAAGAATTTTTCCATTCCTTTGATTATAGCACTGAGCTTTACTATCAGGTTTTAAATGTCTACATATGTCAATTAGTTTACCTCCACTCTTGATGAGAATATCAAAAAGATCATCCATCTGCTGACTGTGTGCACTGGACATCTGTAAGGCATGAGAAAAGGGTTATTCTTTTTCACGTGCTAATTTTTTCGTAGCTGCTTGACTCTAGCTTCTCTCAATAGTACAATAACCAAAACTAAAATTCATTTGAAACTGTCAATGCAGAAAACAGAGAAATAGTTTGAGCAGACACTTGTAATCCCCATGGTCAGTTTCAGTACAAAGAAACTGGGAAAATGTCTGAAAAAAACAAGAAAAAGATTTCCTGAAGGGAACCCAGAAAAGTGAGGCATAAAAATAGGGATAAGAAGTACCTGTTTGTAACATAGTAAGTTATCTGGAATAGCTACAAGACTTTGGGGGCTGCACCCTGAACTGCTTTCTCTTGGAGGTATTCTGCAAAGGGCCATCAGGTAAAAGGCATTTTGTTAGGTATGTTTGGGAGGTTTTTTTTTCAAATTTATAGATTGATGCTCTTTTTCAAATAGGGGGAAAGCTGTCTGTCTGTTGTAAAAAGCCATCTGCTGAACCTTAAGCAAGAGGTAACAAAACCCCCACAAACCCATTCTTTCAAAAATGTTGTAGGAAAAGTGAGGACTTCTATAATGGTCTCAAACTAAAATAGTGGTTTAGAACATTGGTTATGCTTTAGAGATTAGAAGTAATTTGTCATCAGGAGATCTAGCTCCTGAAAAGAGGTGAGTGGGGATGCTCTGCTAGCAGTAGTGATAGTCACGCAAGAAGACCTGTGTGCGTTCACTGGGAGGATGTCTCACACTGGCCAAGAACATATAAAAGGATACCCATGCCTGTGCCTGAGTGTCTCTCACCACAGAACCAGTAACCAATACTAAGTCTGTACAAGGTTTTATCTTCTCAGGTATTTTGGAGGTGTATGAGGGTAGGGATTCCCATTAGTTTTGTTTGCAACTTTCCTCTAACATGATGAGTGTCATAAACTGACAAAGCGTTCTGTGGAATTATTTGTTAGGACCACTGAATGCAGACTCTTCAAGCAAGCACCTGTGTTCATGTGTGTATATATATATATATGTTTGCTAAGTGTGTGTAAGTAGACTCACACATACTCCTCAAATTACTAATTTTGGAAAATACTTCTATTATTTTCTCTTTTAGTCTTAAGTTTGCATATGACCTCTCCTTGAAATAAGTCAGTTGAAGACTAATTATTCAACAGCTACAATAGCATTATCTCAATTACATATACCACTAATTGGATACTATGTGACTTATTTACAAGCCTGTTACTTTAATAAAAATAATCATAAACCAGGAGTCCTGTAGTTAACCACAATTATGAAAATATTAACAGGGTATGTTAGAATATCTTGGTGCCAAACAAAAAAACAGAAAAATAACTGGCTTGGATAATTCTTAAAAAATGAAAAAAAAAAGAGAAGTTTTTAATAAACAGGTGAAAATAACTACCTCTCGGTGTGATGTCTGAATATTCCGAGTCTGTTTTATGGCCTCTTCATAACGTGGAGGATCTTTTGTCTTGGATACTGTGTTGTTGAAGAGGGACTGTTGAACAACATAAGGCTGGGCTTGAGATGGAGAGCCAGCCTGCAGGAATAACAAAATAGAGTCTAAACAATGCATTTTAGTGAATTCTGTATGTAACAAGTTCTAAAGATAGTCCTACTTTGTTGTACCAATCTACATATTTACAATTAACAATAGCATAGAGGGATAAATGAATAGTTTCTTTCTCATAATTACATATATGCATTGCTAAAATCTACAAAACATTCTTCCTCCTTGATGCAGTACCGTATTACTTAAGAATAATAATATACAACTGACCTTTATGGAATATTGCTGGGCTTGCCTTACCTTATTAGGAGTAGCAGGTCCATTCTGCACAGAAGAGACCTGATTACCAACAGTGTGAATGTTAGAATTTGATGTTTTATTAATAAAGGACTGTGAAGGTGTTGTAACTGCTGCAGTCTGATAGGAAAATACTGTATTTGATGTGGCAGGTGGAAAAACCTGTAAAGGATTAATATATCAGTCTTAGGTGATGGCTTTTCAAAAAAAAAAAATAACACTGGGTTAATGACATTAATCAAATTTAAGACTTTTAAAAAAATAGTGTTTCCTTTAATTCCCTATTAAGGAAATGTTACTTGTGCTGATTTTTAACTCCAGTGGAATAACTTGTACATCTAGAAGCGTTACTCTTTGAAAGAAATTTTGCGCTGTCATGTGCTTTCAGTTATCACTGATAACTAAAAATATCATCCTGCAGTTTTCCAGGAAGCATGATGAAAGTGTAATACAATTTTTCTGAAATACATTCACGAGAGTATGGAACAGTTTCATGCAGTATGCATCGTTTCCCCACCTAGTGGACAGTCGATAAAATGGATGCATCTGGCCTGATACAAACTAGTTTATGTGTCTAAGCTTGTCCTATGCTGACCGTTTATAGACAGAATGGTTTGGTTTGTGCCATATAATTCTAATTTCGTTTAACTACAGTTATCTATGAGTAGAAAGGAAGAGGCAAAATATGTGAATTATGAATTTGGGTATCAACTGTAAATCTGGATACTGGTATATAAATTTTTTGTTTCTTCAACTGATAGTCCATACATACAATGATTCCAAGCAGTATCCTACTTCTCATATTTCTAAGTTAGAGGGAGAGGAGCTATGACTGTATGAATGTGTAAAACTGTTCTTGAAAATTCTGGTATTCCCAGGTACCTTTATGACAAAAGTGTGACAATCTTAGGATTGGGGCTGGAGATAAACCTAGGATAAGCTTCGTGGAGTACAATCTGGATATCAAATTAAGTCTGTTGTGAGAGGGTTTAATACAGTTTTTGTTTGCCACCTGGATCATCTGTGCAAAAACTGTTGCAGTTTCTGTCTGTTTGCCACTGAGGTGAATGGCTGTGGAGATGTCTCCTTATTACTGAAGAAGAAGGGCCATGTGGAGGGTAGAATGTGAACAGACACCCAAGTGGAATAATCAGCTGGTTTGCAAAAAAAAAAAAAAAAAAAAAAGCTACCTGAGAAAGCCTAGATGAACTCAAGGAAAACTTCTTCTAGAAAACAACTATTTATGGAGGAAGTGTTACATTAGAAAGTATTGTTGCTCAGTTCATTAGCTTAGTCAGTTTGCTGGAATATCCATGCCACATGAAATGCAAACAGCAGATGGACAGATTTAATGCTGAATGCATGAAGACTGTCCTGACCTATTGTTTCACATCAGCACTTTGCTTTCTGGTATAAAAAACTAATGCAGCAATGTTGCCTAGTTTCCTATGTAAAAGATGGCAGTAGATGTATGAGGAAAAAGAGGTAGGATAGGCAGGCTGTTAAGTTCTGATGAGAACTATGTGGTCTCCATGACAACTCATCTGAGTAGGGGAAAAGACCAGAGGATGAAATTCTTTGTTATCTCCTGCAGTCGTTTCAAGGAGCCTAGATAGCAAAAGAAGAAAACTGCTAGTTTCTGGCACAAGTACATGTCTCAGGATGACTGGGAAATTTCTACATGGAACCTGTCAAATTAACACAACGTAAGATTAGCCCCTCAAAAAATCCCAGAGAACTTGGAGGAAATCTGCTTTTTGCATATATGTCAGTTTTGACTTCTGTAGAATAACCTCAATGTCCACAAAATTAATCAAACTGAACAAGCAGTCCAAAAAGTGGTGATGTTCATTTAGTTCTGTTCCTCTTTATTAACCAGATGTCTAGAGAATGTCAGAGCATAATCATACATCTTCTAAGATTAATTCTTAACTGGAACAAGAGCCTTAGCAAAAGCAGAAGCAGATTAGAGGACACTGCACACATAGAACCCCTAAAATGTATCACAGCATGGGTTTTATGGTACACTTTAGTAAACTGAAATATAAACTTTGAAGGCTGAGATATTTTGTAATAGCTACATAACATACTGAAAAAAAATTACTTTCTTCATCTTTAGATTTCTGTTTTTACTGAATTACCCTTTTCCTTGGGGCAGGCTGAAAAACCTTATACTAAGTGTTGGGGCTTTAGAGTAAGTAGCACTGATGAGGAGGCAATAAAGGTCCAAACCCACTCTGAGTTCCTAATAACAGAGGTCAGCCTGAAAGAGGCTCAAAGGATGAGAAAGCCTTTTCTTCTATAATGACTTGTGTTGATGGGTTGATTTCCATTACTATGTGAACATGACTGGCTTGGCAGTCACAGCTGTGCATCCAGCTGATCAAGATCTGCTTTGAAATAGGAAATGTCAGAGCTGGTTGGTTTTGGTAGGGAGGAAGAGAAGGATATCTCTCTGAATCATTCTCTGCATTCCTCGTGAAGAGACGTAGGTATGGTGAGGTTCTGACTTGCTGGAATTACTGTCCTCAGTATCTGAGCCCATAGCTTGCTTTGTAAGTAAGAATGAAATCAACACGGAAAACAGGAGAACTAAAAGGAAATCCTGTAATATATCTCTGACGCCATAGGTAAAAACTTTTTATTAAGAGAGATCTTCCACTTTAAGCTGATGCCAAATAAGAGAAACTGACTGGAATACCTGGCATACCACTTGTGCCAAGCATGAGGAAGAACATAGAGTGGTGCCATAAGAGTGCCATTAAGAAAAGAGGGCTTTAGCCTTATGTATTTATTTGCAGTGGAAAACTCCAGTCCTGCATGGACTAAAATATTAGAAAGAGGAGTTACAAGACCATTGTATCACACAGAAAAATATAGTACAGAGATGTTAGGTGACCTCATCATTTTCATATGATGCAGATGACACATAAAATATTCTAAAATCACTGCCTAGATTTAGATTACACAACTATTTATTGTAATGCTTATTGCTATCCACAAACCTTTCTGATTTGTTGGGTCTGACCAAGTGCATGCTGCATGATGGTATTTGGTTTTGATTGTGGAGTATGCATCTGAGGTGCTGTCTGGACCAGGCCAGAGGAAGAAATAGGAGCAGGTATTTGTGGTGGGGTCTGTATTCCAGCTTGTGATTGAGCCTAAAGGATGAAGATAAAATATTTGAATTATTTGTATCTCACAGTAAATTATATCATGTAAAAATCTATTGCACAGATGATGCAGAATAGCAATAGCATGTATTCTGGGAAGGATGAGCATCAGTTGTGTACAGGAGTCAAAATTTTCACTCCAGTATTGGTGCATTCCCAGCTAAAGGGTGGTGGTTATTTTGATATCAGAGTTTAAGAAAGGTAAACTGGAGAGGGTTCAGTGGAGACCAATGAAAATAATAAAACATCAAGAGAGCATAATCAGTAAGAAAGAAGCATAAGAACTGGGTTTGAGTAACCAGAAAGACAAAACTGATGATGCAAGAAAAATAGTCTTTTTAAGAAGATCATAGTAGTTTTTAATGGCTGCTGAAATGCAAGAAGCTTGTCTAGACTTAGGAAAGACATTTTTAGCTAATAGTTAAGAAAACTTTATGCAGTATCAGTGAAGTGAAATACTAAACAAGCTGCTAGATGGTTGTTACAGAATTCTAGAATGATTTTAGAACAATTTAGAGAAAAATCTGTCTGGGTACATAGCCACCAGGAACAGCTCTTGCACTGTGGACTGTCGGGCCCATATCCATCAGAATTTTACAATCGTCTTAAGTATTGAGAAATGTGATGCTGCTCATGCTTAGAGCCAAAGCCTAGTCCCACAATGTGCAACACAGCCAAGTACATACTGGAGATGAAAGAATGATCTGATGGCAAAATACTGTGTTGGTAGCAGTGAGGTTTCATCTAGCTACATCCCAGTAATGCCACTGAGAAATTTATGCTTAGTTCTACCTTAGACCAACAGGTTGTCCAGCTTAGTCAGATTACTCTTATTCCTCTTGATTTATAACCTATCTTGATTTATTCTGTAGTTAGTTACTGTGATACTACCTATAATCAGACTATGAATAATAGTTGTGTAACAATGGCTTCTTTTCACAATTTTTTTCACCACACAAGGAAGCTCAGGCATCATAGAATCAGTCAGCGTTGGAAGGCATCACAAGGATCATCTAGTTCCAACCCCCTACCCTAGATCAGGCTGCCCAGAGCCTCATCCAGCCTGGCCTTAAACACCTCCAGGCATGGGGCCTCAACCACCTCCCTGGGCAACCCATTCCAAGGTCTCACCACTCTCATGGTAAAGAACTTCCTCCTCATGTCCAGTCTGAATCTCCCCATCTCCAGTTTTGCTCCATTGCCCCTAGTCCTCTCACTCCCTGATATCCTAAAAAGTCCCTCCCCAGCTTTTTTGTAGGCCCCTTTCAGATACTGATGATCTCTGATCATCCTCGTGGCCCTTCTCTGGATATGGTCCAGCATGTCCATGTCCCTCCTGTAATAGGGGCTCCAGAACTGGATGCAGTACTCCAGGTGGGATCTCACCAGAGGGCAGTAGAGGGGGAGAATCACCTCCCTCAACCTGCTGGACACACTTCTCCTGATGCAGCCCAGGATCTGGTTGGCTTTCTGGGCTGCAAGTGCACACTGCTGGCTCATGCTGAGCTTCTCATCTACCAGCACCCCCAAATCCCATTCAGGGTTGCTCTCTGGGTTGCTCTCCACCAGTCACTGCCCAGCCTGCATTTGTGCTTGGTATTGCCTTGACCCAGATGCAGGACCTTGCACTTGGTCTTATTGAACCTCGTGAGGTTGGCTTGTGCCCACCTCTCCAGCCTGTCCAGGTCCCTTTGGATGACCTGTTCACAGAAGGCCACCAGGTTTGTCAGGCAGGATTTGCCCTTGGTGAAGCCATGATGATTGTACCAAATCACCTCTTCACTATTCTCCTGTCTGAGTAGTGCCTCTAAGAGGATTTGCTCCATGATCTTACCAGGCACAGAGGTGAGACTGACTGGCCTGTAGTTCCCCAGCTCCTCCTTCCTACCTTTTTGAAAACAGGAGTTATGTTTCCCCTTTTCCAGTCAGTGGGGACTTCACCAGACTGCCATGACTTTTGGAATATAATAGAGAGAGGTTTAGCAACCTCATCCACCAGTTCTCTCAGTACCCGTGGGTGTTTCCCGTTGGGTCCCATGGACTTGAACACTTTCAGATTCTTCATGTGATCACAAGTCTGATCTTCACTTATGATGGGCAGCTCTTCCTTCCAGTCTCTGCCATTATCTTCCATGACTCCAGGAGTGTGGCTGGAGGCCTTTGCAGTGAAGACTAAGGTAAAGAAGTTGTTGAGAACCTCAGCCTTTTCCATGTCACTTGTGACCATTTCACCTGTTTTCCTTTCTGAGGAGGGCCACACCTTCCCTAGTCTTCTTTTTACCATTAATATACCTGTAGAAATTCCTGGTGTTCCCGTTGACTTCCCTGGCTAGATTCAATTCAAACTCTGCCTTGGCTTTCCTAACCAGATCTCTAGCTGCTCAGACAGCTTCCTTATATACCACTCATTCTAGCTGTCCTTTCTTCCACTCCTTGTAGAGTTTTTTTTTCATAACAGTGTGTCCAGGAATAACTTGCTCAGCCAGGCAGGCCTCTCAGCATTCTTCCCTGCTTTCCCCTTTGTTGGTATACATTGCTCCTGGACACAG
>WAAF01012973.1:0-27915 GCA_013400475.1 Tricholaema leucomelas
CAGACAGTGTCAAAGGCTTTGCTGAAGTCAAAGGCTTTACTGGTACTTGTTTTTAAGTCACCAAGGCTGATGAAGTTTACTTCAAGATATAGGACAAATGATACAATTTATCTGTTACCTTGAAGGATTCAAAGAGGACAGGATGGTGACTCCTATCTCGTTCAAATATCAGCATTCACCATTTCTCTAGCAAAACCTTCAAAGTTCTGCATATGCTGTGTCCTCTCTGAAGGATCAAGCAGGAGGCAAAACTCAGTTGTGCAGAGACCTGTTAAGCTTTGAAAACCAAAACCTAACCAAGAGAAATGCTGGGAGAAGAGGGGTGATCACCTAAGCCACATTCGATAGTCCTTTTAAAGTTTATTCTTGTTTCTACTTTCTTCTGTCTAATGAATTTGCCCTTCTCCATTATTTATCCTGCAGAATTTGTATGTTGAGGTCAAGGTCTGTCATCCAGACAGCATCAAGAGTAGTGTAGGAAACCAGAGCTTATAATATATTCTTTTTATTAGTGTGGTGAAAAATCAAGAATGCCAAAGTCCAGCAATATCAGTTTCTTACTTTCTGCTTGAAGCATATAGTAGTCTACAAAATGTGTAGATTAAAATAATAAAAAAAAAGGATCAGTCATCTTCAGTGACTCCATTTAATACAACAGTGAAAAATCAGGAATGAGAGGCAACAGAACAAATATTTTTGACATAGAGTTTACTAAAACTACTTTATTAGGTATTTATATATGAAGCTGACTGCCCCGACTTTCATAGCTTTTCCAAGTCATAATTTGTGGAGATCAGCTTCAGAAGGTATTAATTAATTATCAATATATTTATTCATTCATATTTATAAAAGAATGGTATCACGGTATCACAGTATCACAGTATCACCAAGGTNCACGTTCAAGCATGGTGAGGCATAGAAGCAGGTTTCCCAGAGAATCTTTGGATGTCCCATCCCTTGAAGTGTTCAAGGCCAGCATGGATGGGACCTTGAGCAACCTGGTATTGGGCAAACTGCCTCACCTGTGGCAGGTAGGCCTTTAAGGTCCCTTCCAACCCAAACCATTCTGTAGATGCATGACATCATGACTGGCACACAATCACGTGCCTTTCAGCAGCACAGTCATGCCCACTGTATTTAGGTGTCTATGATTTTATGTACTTCCAAGCACAGTCAATCCCAAGACTGAATACCAAGCTTTGCATGCTAAGAGTCAGAAAGTGAGCAACATTGTACTTGAGTGGCAGGCACTAGCATCCACATATTAACATGCAAAGCTAGTTACACCAGCAGGCTTCTTTTAAGTAAAATCAATGCATGTAACATTGACAGTTTCTTTGTATACTTTTCTGCAGTTGCTGTCAAAAGACAAAACTGTAAAGCTGTAACTGGTGTGAGCTATGTTTAAATTACAGTTCTGTAGCATTTCAATGCAACTTCTTCGCTAATCTTAAGAATGATGAAGGCTGCAACTGTTGTAAGATGAACAAGCAGACTCAAATCTTACCTTCTCAGGCTTAGGTTGAAGGAAGTGCTATTTTTTTTATTTTTTTTTTTTTTTACTGAGCATTTTGCATAGCAAAATGCATGGGAACATTTCTGCAATATTGATTAATTCAGTATCAGATTTATTTGTAATTCCAAGCTGAATGCCCACATTTGAGCTGAATGCATCTGTGAGAGTCATCACAAGTGCTGTGTTTAGTTTATTGTTTCCATCAAGCTCTAACACAATCAAACAAATCTGCAAATGTTCTTCAAAGAGTGCATAGATAATGCCATCCCATTAAACATCTCCTTGGCATTTTTTCCATTTCCTACTTTGAACTGCTACATTTAGTTGCAAAAAGACCACTTCTACCAGTGGAATTCTATTATCTTTCTGATCCACTCACACAGAGATGAAAATAACAGTGGAAAGGTAAATAAAAAATAATGGGTCATTTTGATCTGAGTCATGATGGAGTGGCATGGAATGGAAGTTTTACAATCAAATTAATGTGATACTGGTGGTATTTCCTTCATCCTCCTAACAGGTTGTTGCCCAGGGTCATGGATCCATACATGTTTATTTCTGTTAAATAAAGCAGAACCAATTTTTGCCTCAAATACTCTGATTACATTTGAACATTCAAAGTCAAAATTTTGTGATTTTTACTTTTTTGCTTTCTGTTGGGCAGTAAACTTGGAGCCAAATTCCCCTATCCCATGAATTATTCCTAAGCAATCAGGGTTAAGTCAACTCCCATTTAACTGTGAAGAACCAATGCCACTTACATTCCACCCCTGTTACCATGCAGTTTTGAACACTCTTTCCAGTTACTGGAAAGAGTCCAACTGATGCTATGAAGGTGCTGAGGGGCCTGAAGCATGTCTCTTACAAGGAAAGGCTGAGACATCTGGGGCTCTTCAGCCTGGAAGAGAGCAGACTGAGAGATCATCTTCCTAATGCTGATCAATAGCTGAAAGTTGAGTGTCAAAAGGATGGAGGCAGGTTCTTTCCAGCAGTGGACAGTAACAGGCAAGGAGGAATAGATACAAACCAGAACCCAAGAGGTTCCATCTGAGGATGAGGAAAAGCTTCTTTGCTATGACAGTGCCAGGCTGTCCAAAGAAGTTGTGGAGTCTTGTTCTCTGAAGAGATTCCATACCTGTCAAGACATTGTGATCCTGGGCAAGCTGCTGTGAGTGATCCTTCTTTAATGGGTGGATGAAGAAGAGGACACTTAGAGGGGACCTTATCACTCTCTACAACTACCTAAAAGGAAGTCATAGTCAGGCAGTGGTCAGGCTCTTCTCCCAGGTAACTAGTGACAGAACAAGAGGTCACGGTCTGAAGCTGCACCATCGGAGGTTTAGATTGGATAGTAGGAAGCACTTCCTCACAGAAAGGGTGATGGACTGCCCAGGGAGGTGGAGGAATCACCATCTCTGGAGGTCTTTAAGAAAAGATTGGATATGGCACTTGTGGCATGATATGGCTGATGTGCTGTTGGGTCATGGGGTGCATCTGATGATCACAGAGGTCTTTTTCAGCCTCAGTGATTCTGTGCCTAGATGATCTCCAGAGGTACCTTACAATTCCCATCACCTGTGATTCTAAACCAGTCATCATATATTGAAATAAATTTGCATCTCTCAAAGCCATGTGGTCATGTATTATATGTCCCCAAATGCTTTGAAAAATATCTTTATTTAAAATGTAAGTAGTGCTGTGCTATTTTTAATTATTCTATCACTACAGGATAGTGCTGCATAGAACTTTAGACTTTATCCATCACCATAATACCCAGATTAAACAGATCAAGATCAAAAAGAGGAGCCTTTTTTTCATCTGGGCTTCATGAAAGGCATAGGAATGGGAATTCAAAAGAATTTAAAGATTTTCATTAGAGGTTCAACCAGAGAGACATTTTTAAGCAGTATGAGCTGTTTATTTTACTGGAAAATTGGTAAAGACATTAATGCATTAATTGCATCTAGAGTTAAATGATATTGATAGAAAAAGTGTTCTGAATAGCCAACACGACATGGCTGGTGGTTGTTGTGGAGGGCCCATAGGCCCGAAAAATAGGCTCATTCTATGCCTCACTTTGCTTTGCATGCCCAGGCATGTTCCTCCCCAAACCAGGGGTAAACACATTAAAAGGCATAAAGGGTACAAAAGGCCAAGGTGCCATGGTGTCTGCCTGGCCCCGGCCCTGCTAAGGCCTGTGTAGTAAACAGGTTGCATAAGCCCACACTGAGCGTGTGGCCCAGCCTATGCTCTCTCCATTTATGGAGGTATAAGGCATAGTGAATTCGCCTATTTTGGTGATGTTTGGCTGTCTGCCAAACCGATTGGTCAATAATGGCCAATTGGGCCAATTGATCTCGGCCCACAGTTTATAAATGAGAGCGCACAGCTGTGCCAGTGCTTCTACCTACAGTGCTTCTACCTACAGAGCTTCTATCTACAGAGCTTCTATCCACAGAGCTCGCTTCTCTCCTCTCTCACACTCACGCTGAGGCCCTGTCCTCACGATCGCTTATACTTAGACTTGGGCACAACTATTGTCTGTTACTTTGTGTCACCGGCCTATTTGCTCATGCTGATATGGAGATAGAATCTCCCAGCCAGCCAGCCGAGGTGAACTAATCAGGACATTCGATCCTGCACTGTCTATATATCTGAGGAGCACAGACTCCAGCTAGCCGTGTATGCCCATTGCTTCAGCCTGGTAAGAGCCAAAGCTGCCAAGCCACCAGGAGCAGACCAGAGGCGCGATCGACCTGACAGCCAGGGTGAGAACCGTGCTGCACAGCACCCATTCTCCAGCAACAGAGGTCCTGCCACCGGTCCCGCAGCAGTTCCCGGACCAAGCTTCCAGGAGGAACCAGGAGACAAGGCAGAAGGTATCCTCGCCAGGAGAAGGAGGTAGAGACTGTATTGATTTCCCCCAGATAGCTGGGAAGACTACATCCTTTCCCCCAGAAGCCGGGAGGATCACTAATATCCCCTAGAAACGGGAAGATTCCTATTTCCCCTCACACCGGGAAGATTTCCAGCCTCACAGGTCCACGGGCATAGTTCCCAGAGGTTTGGACCTTAGGTAAATAGGCAGTTGATATAACCCCGGAGGGTGATTGATAATTATTGATAACTAACCAGAATTGTTAGTAAATACTTTGAAGCCTCTGTAATATTTGTAATCTCTTGCCAAGGGGCAGAAGGTGTTTCAGCCCACTCCGTTGGGCAGGTGGTACATTGACCCCAAGCGGAACTGAGCCGCGGGGAAAACTCTCTCTGTTAATAGTCTGTTAATAGTTGAATGCTAGTCATTGTAATATAGTTCTTAGTAAGCCGTTTATTGTGATATTAGCCCATAAGGTCGACCCATAACCGTGAATGAACAATATTTAATACAGTGGTTGGGGGGTGTTGAGAGTTAAGAATATTGAGTTTAATAAACATATATTTTTATATAACTATCTCGCACCCATTGATTTCTTCCCTTCGCCACAAACGGGCGATAAGGGCAGATTTCCCCCTCCGCCATAGTGGTGTTATGGAAAATGGCTGGGGGTGGGGGGTGGGTCTGTGTTGCACACTCACACACAGAGCTAATCTCACAGCTCAGTCTCATAATCTCTGTTTCATGTAATTTCAACAAAGGGTCTGTCTACAGGATTGCAGAAAAGCTGGACTCCAAACTTCAAAAAACATTGTAAAATAGATATAAAAATACTAGTGAATGGAAACTGTTTTAAGTCATTTTTTTTCACCACTTAATTTTACCTTCTCTTTAGTTTAAAGATATAATGTTATTGGTGAGCATAAAAAAAAAAACCAGGAAAATGAAAGAAATTTTGAAAAGACTGATTTTATAGATAAGATGAAGATGAAGATTTTTCTAAAGGTCTTTTAAATGACCTAAAAATAACCACTTTTAGTAGGAACAAGCTGGCATTTAATTTTAAGCTAAAATTCATGCATATTGTAACAGAGGACAATCATGCTTTAGGTACTGATCATCACTTTTCACTGTTGATTTCCATTTCAAAATGATGATTAGCTGTAAACTAGACTGTTTCTGAAGTCTGTATATGTTTACAATAAAATAATGACTATTAGGGCCCATGGTGCTGGAAGCCTACAAGTAAGTGATCAGGAATTAAGCAGCAGAGCTGCACTTCCAGCAAATAATGCAACAGGTAAATAATGAATGGGTCCCAGTATAAGTTATTATTAAGTTCTACCTAAAATAAAGTCAGGAAGCAAGCAGATAAATACATATTTTAGTGCAGTGGCTGTGCATGCATCTCAAGGATGTTTTGAGCTTTTTCCATTTTCCATTTAGTTTAACTCTGTACCATCTCAGTAGACTTGCTCCTACTTGAAGAACCTACCCAAGTGCTCTGATCTGCATGGGTTAATGCACAAGTCAATGCATGTCCCTGAAGTGAATGCAAATTATCAGTCTCTGGGCACTCTCCACTTTCTCCCTGCACAGCTCTGACTTCAGAACTCAAGAACTGTACTTCAGCATGAGGGCACTTTGCAATTAGGCATGCACTAGAAACAGTGCATGTGCTGAAGGTGCTTCACTGAATTTGCTCAGAAGCTGGGGAAGATTGATGAATTCTCAGATGAAACTTAAAAATAAAATGAGGGTCAGATTTTTAATTATTTTACATTTTAGTGATGTCCCTTCAGGAATTTTACTTTTTTTTTTTTTTTCTTTTCTTTTTAATGCTACTTGCTGTCCAAAAACAGAACTATCATTTCCCCAACATCAGTGCAAAATACACACCTCACACACCATAGAGTTTATCAACAATTATTGCCTTTGGACTATTCTTTGATACAGATAGACATCAAATTTCCTGTTTGTGTGTGCTAGTTTGAGCCTAGCTAGAATGTTTTGGTGAGAAGGACTAGATCATAGGCTGTGAAATGAAAGCAATGGTGATTTCTACTTCCCTCACAGTCTCACTGAGATCTATTAGAATTAAAAGCAAACCAGAGATAAGGTCACTTCGATCTGCACTTCGTTCTGGGCTGAGCTCTGGACTCTTTGCCTGCTGGGGAGCTCGGGTCTGCTGGCTGAACTCCATCTTATTCTCTAACCTCACCCTTCGTTTGCTTTTGGCTGCTTCACCTTGCTTTTTAACCCCCTGGCCAAGCCTTCATTCTTCCTTGGGACTGGGGTAAGGTTGAGAGGGGTAGAGGGAAAATGAGGGGGTGGTTGAGAGCCCCTCCTGGGGACTCAGGTTTCTGGGAGGGGAGTTGTGTTTCTGTATTAGCTTTTTACCTTGTGTATTTCTGTATATAGCTGTACATACTGTAAATATCTGCTTGTAAATTGTGCCAGCTGTAAATATAAGCTTCATTCATATTTCCAGAGCCGGCTGAGTCTAGTCTGGGTGATTTCTAAAGTGTGGGGGGGGTGGGGGACACCCAAACCATCACATTGTGGTTATCTATTTTTATTTCCAAAACATTCAGAACTGTAGGTGTGTTTCTCAGTATTCAGTAATCACTCTTAAGTGCTTTTATGGAACACAGCTATGGCACATCATCTGCAAAACAAAACCGAAGTTAGCATTATCTCTTTATTACGAAATAAATAGCAGAAAGTAAACTGTTTCTCTTCACAGAAGTCAAACAATATTATCTATGATGTGCTATCTTTCTGCACTCACTTTCCACTTCAGATATGAAAAAAAGCAAAGAAAACAGAATTGGGTTTAAGATATGGAAAATATCTGCTGATGTTGGTGATAATCACATTAACATATTTATAGGTAGTCATTTATACATATACTTAACAAAAGGTTACACAAAACACAATGGAAGTAAACTACATTTTCACTTGTGTTTTCTTTTAAAAAGAAGGGGGAAAAGATAATTTTAATTCCAAATTTTGACCCTGATGCCATCCATTAAATTCTCCAGTCAAATTTTTATTCAGAAGTTAATTTAATTCAAGTATGTTTCAGCAATGGGAAATGTCTCTGTGAAATGATAGAATACCTTTTGTAAAACTAATAACCATTTTCACAGCAATGGTGGAAGGTCATGCAATTTTCAGCACAGATCAAGTACACCAATATGAGTTTTCTTAGCATCTCTTCAGCAGGAGACAGCCAGTGGATAGGAGTGCAGGCAGCACACCTCATAGCCTTAAGGAAATACATTCTCCATGGAGCAGGGATACCTCAGTATTAGTGGAACCTTAATCACAGAATTGTAGAATCATTATCGTTTAAAAAGACCTCTATCCGACACCTCCATGACCACTACAGCAAGTCACAAAGTGCCACATTGTGCTGGTTTGAGGCTAACTGGGATATTTCAGTCAGAAAAATTAGATCATTGTCTGTGAAAAGAAAATAATAGTGATGTCTATATCGCTCATTGGTTCTGCTGAGGGACATAGTCAAAACACAAACAAAATCTCTCACTTCTTCGGTCTGTGTGGCTGGCTGCACCTTGCCTTCACTCATCTGCACCAAACCTATGTAACTTGATCTAACAATATCCTTCTAACCCCTTTATCGTCTCTGACATCTCCTGATTACCTATGAATTAAACATGTAAGCTTTCAAACGAGGGTTTATTTTGGTTATTTTCTGAGATAATGAGGGGTGGGAAGAAAGAGGGAGAGTTAGTGGGAACCCTCCTAGGCAGTCTTGCTGCTCAGAAGGGATTTTACTTTCTGTATTACTTCTAACTTCTATATAATTGTAAATATATGTGTGTATATATATATTTACATATATATATAGTATATATGCTTGTAAATATGTGCTGTGCTGTGAAAATATAGCTTCATCTTGCTTCCAGCCATCTGAGTTTGTCTAGAGAATCTTGTGTTGGAGAGAAACTCCCAAAACACTACACACATCCACTTGTGTTTTTTAACACCTCCAGGGGTGGTGACTCCACCCTCAACCTGGGCAGCTTGTTCCAATGCCTGACCACTCAGTAATTTCTCAATATAGAAATTCCTCCTACCTCTCCTGGCACAACTTGAGACCATGTCTTCTTGTCCTGTTTTTAGTTACTTGGGAAAAGAGAGCAACACCAGCCTGACTATAACCACCTTTCAGGTAACCGTAAAGACCAATAAAGCCTTCTCTTAGCCTCCTNTATGTAACTTGATCTAACAATATCCTTCTAACCCCTTTATCGTCTCTGACATCTCCTGATTACCTATGAATTAAACATGTAAGCTTTCAAACGAGGGTTTATTTTGGTTATTTTCTGAGATAATGAGGGGTGGGAAGAAAGAGGGAGAGTTAGTGGGAACCCTCCTAGGCAGTCTTGCTGCTCAGAAGGGATTTTACTTTCTGTATTACTTCTAACTTCTATATAATTGTAAATATATGTGTGTATATATATATTTACATATATATATAGTATATATGCTTGTAAATATGTGCTGTGCTGTGAAAATATAGCTTCATCTTGCTTCCAGCCATCTGAGTTTGTCTAGAGAATCTTGTGTTGGAGAGAAACTCCCAAAACACTACACACATCCACTTGTGTTTTTTAACACCTCCAGGGGTGGTGACTCCACCCTCAACCTGGGCAGCTTGTTCCAATGCCTGACCACTCAGTAATTTCTCAATATAGAAATTCCTCCTACCTCTCCTGGCACAACTTGAGACCATGTCTTCTTGTCCTGTTTTTAGTTACTTGGGAAAAGAGAGCAACACCAGCCTGACTATAACCACCTTTCAGGTAACCGTAAAGACCAATAAAGCCTTCTCTTAGCCTCCTATTCTTAGGGCTAAATAATTCTAGGTCCTTCAGCCATTGCTCCTAAGACAGGCTCACCAAACCCCTCAGCAGCTTCGCTGCCCATCACTGGACATGATCCAGCACCTTAGTGTGCCTCTTGCACTGCAGTGTAAGATGTGCAGTCACACCAGTGCTGAGTAGGGGAGCACAACCATGTTTGCATTTGATGATCTGAAAGGTCTTTTCCCACCAAAATGATTCTGTGAGTCTATGACATATCTGGTACTACTAACAGAAGATTCAAGGGAGTAATTGCAATTCCCTTCAAGTCCAGTAGCAATTGGGCTCTTTTGGGAACTGCACTGAAATTATTTTGACTTGCTAACATGGTTCATTTTTTCCTGGCTGCCCGCCACTGTACATCATACTCAGCAATCCAACAGGAAACAGGCAAGAGGAGCACGCTTCTAACCCAGATAGTAAAAGTTAAATGAGGACCTGCTCTCTTGGTCTTCCCATCATTTTGCACCACACTGACAGTCCCATAATTTACTCTTTCTGAGTTCCTATTGAGATCTGGAAGCAAACAGTTTTGCTTTCTTACTGACAGGGTTTTAATGAAGAATGCCCTTTTCACTTTACACAGATGTTGTGCAAGTTTATCACATCCTAAGCATCTAATGGTTTGGGGGGTTATTTTGATTTAGAAGGGAAAGAAAATTATATGCATAGTGTTGAGGTAGGCCCGATAGGCCAAAATAGGCTTATACATGTCCTGGCTTTCCCAGACAGGTTTTTTCTGCTCTCCCTCCTTCTGTTTTGGGGAGAAGCAACTATGGGAAAGAGGACAAAGAACCTGGAGCCACTGTGTCTAAAGACTCTGGCCTGCCCAGAATTGTTTTGCTCCTGTGGTAAACAAACTACACACACTTAATTTGTGCCTGCTTTGTGCAAGGCCTATGCTTTTTCCCAAATTTGGGTAAAGCAAGCCTTCGCTTTCACCTAATATGGTCAAGCTTGGCTAACTGCCATTCTGAATGGCTATTCCATGTCCCATAGAATAGACCCATTATCTAGGGATGTATTGATAAAACAATATTAATTTTGGAAAATATAATCTTGCATTAATTAATTACCCCTTCATAACAATACTCCCAAAACTGGCTTACTTTTTCAGTAGCTTACACAACTCCAGTGAAGAGTAGACAACATGTAGGTGGTGTAGGTGTCTTGATGTGGGCTGGCTGTTCTCAGATGGCAATGTGTGTTTCTTCTTCACAGATTTTCCCACTTCAAACATGTTGTCCCTGGTTTCCTGTAGCACAGGAGTATGGGAAGGCTGCAGTGCTGCAGATGGTGTGAAGTGTCTGCAACACACAAATTAACAGCATTTTTTCACACATTGTGGTGCTTTTTAAAGAAGAAACCCTCTGACTGGTAGGAAGTCACAGGTACGTGTGTTACAGAGAGCTACCTGTTGCTTGTCATGTTAAAGCTGGTTGTTAGTTTTATTAGGCTATGATTGCAACAACCTGCCTATGGAAGCCACTTCTGCATACTTGTATTTCATGCATTATATTGCTCCAGATACTCAGCAGCCTTGTTTGCAGCAGACTTGACTTTTTTGAAGGACTGATCTGCATGAATTTTCTTCAGTTATTCCTGTTTCAAGCACACCTGTTAAAATTTTTACATTTTCACTCCTTCAGTGAAAAAAGCTTGGAAATAGAATTGAGACAAGCTTATAATGTTTATATTTATTTTTTTTCCAGGAGTCACAAGCTTTTACATGATTTTCATCTTAAACAAGAAATCAAGGAAGATGGGTATCTGTAAATGTTGGTAAGTCCAACTTAACCTCCTTGCTTATTACAGAACAGAAAACTAGCTAAGACCTGGCTGGTTTGGAGTTTAATTCTATGGCAGCAATTATCACTGCTTGTTTTTTTTTTTCTCATGACTGCTGTAAAATAACACAGTGTGTATTTACTTGCTGTCAAGTTCTGGAGAACAGAGATTAACCATATCTGTGTCCAGAGGAGCAAGATCTGTTCTTACAGATTTCTATTTTGTGACATTAAGGTGCAAGCAAAACCAGATATCACTACAGAACTATTTATTAAAGGATAAAATTGAACAAAACAGAGAGAGAGAGAGAGAGAGAGAATGGGGGAGAAAGAAAGAGAGGGAACAATGGAGAAAAAGCAGGGAAGGAAAAGAGCAGGGATTATATTACCATCAGCTGAAGATGAGGAGGGAGAGAGAGAAGTGTGCATGGCCCGGAGATGTTCTTTGGTGGAGTTCATCAGGATTTCCTCCAGAAGAAGTCTTTTGGAGTTGTTTTGCAGGAATTGCTCCTAGAATTCTTCCGGTGGAGGTGCACTGGTGGAGGTGTTCCTCTTGGCAGGCATTGCTCATGCCGTTTTTAGATCGGTGTCCAGGTGCAGCTCCCCAGGATATCTTCCTGTTTATTCTCATGCATTTGAAGGGGGCTGAGCGGTGGCACCAGGGAGGGCCTCTGCCTCCTCCCTGTGCTGCTTATCTGTCCATATCACAAATATGCATAAGTCTTTTCGAGGTAGCTGATGAACACACATCCTGGGCATTCAAGCCAGGCTGAGGTCCGAGAAGTCCGCAGAGGCACTGTATCTCTGTTGTTTTGCATCCCTGAACTAGGGCACCTCGGCTGAGCCCAGGAGGGTAACAAAGACAAAATTTTGAACAAGGGAGAAACAATTTAGACTCTCACACTTGCTAACATAATTTAAGTCAGTCTACAGAAAGTGTAAGCTTTTACTCCTCAGCAATTGTTAAAATGCTATTACAGATTGTAATATTTACACATTACATAAAGAGTAATTACTTTCACATGAGGCGATGATGATGATATTAAGCATCAGCTGTGTGAACATAAATGCACACTACTTATTTTAAACATCAGATGAAGTAAATGGGAGTTTAAGTATCTTTTTGGGATCATTTTGTTAAGTCAATATAAATAAGTCTTTAAATCGTATTCTTCATTAGAAGATGCAGGAAATTACAGTCAAACATTTGTCACAGTGTGAGTACTACAGCAGCACTGATGTTACTACTTCAGAGGCAGATAACTGAGAAACACAGTAGGTAAGATGCATTTTAAAATGCATATCAGGAGAACAGTTTAAAATTTGGTGTCGCTCTTGAAACTCTGTAGGTACTTACTATGCTTGTTCTAAGCAGAGTCTACCACAGCACAGATAAGGATATCCTTCACATCTTTAAGTATTTAATAAGAAAGATGAGATAAGACTTGTTTAGTAGGGCCTGTTGTGACAGGACAAGGGTTGGTGGGTTCAAACTAAAAGAAGGGGATTCAGATAGGAGAGAAGGAAGAAATATTTCACACTGAGGATGGTGAGACACTGGCTCAGGTTGCCAATAGATGTGGTAGATGCCTCATCCTTGGAACCATTCCGGGTCAGGCTGGACAGGGCTTTGTGCAATCTGCTCTAGTTGAAGATGTCCCTGCTGACTGCAAGGGAAGTTGGACTAGATGGCCTTTGAAAGTCCTTTCCAAGTCAGTCTACAACATAGGATTCTAAAAGAAATCCCTTTTTGCCCATCTCACAAGATTTTTAATAAAACATCTACTGAACAGGACATGACAAAAAACAGTGACGGAGTCAGAGACCCTTCCAGTTTCTGCTGTGTTTTCTCTGGTAACACAGCAGAAGTTGTTCCTTCACCTCACTGAGCATTATCCCCTCCTTCAGCCTCTCAGGATACAGCCTAACTACCCAGTGCCTTGGAGGGGGAGACTCTCTCAGTCTACAGTATCTGTGTGTTGCATGAAATTGTTCTGCTTTGCTGAGCCATGAAAATATCAGCCATGGATAAGACAGTGGTTGAGAAAGAGGGAAGGGCTCACGTGATGAAATGTACATCAGATATAAGGTCAAACCTCACCATGTGTGATATCTTAATTTGAAGCACTCAAATGTGATGAGAGAAGGGAAGAGGCAGGGTACCATGAGGATCTCTCCATATATAGTTTAGGAAGGCAATTTGCTACCAGTTCCACCACTCATGGGTGAAGGTCAAGATTTGCATCCCAGGATCCAAAACCATGTTGGAGATGCGGATTGATAGAATGGCTGCATCTCAGAGTCTGTTAGAGCAAAAGATGGCATCAATTAAAAATTGTGTAGGAAATTGTAGAAAATTATAGGAACTGACTCTTGAACAGAGAGTGCAACTCTTAATTAGCCTCCGTCCTCTGTCACAGGACTTCTTCAATGGTTTGCCTGCCACAACATGGAGAAAAAGCAGTGTTTGCATCCAAGTTGTGATGGATAGCCCTAGTTGGAAGGCACTACTGCACCAGCTGTAATGTATTATAAAATAATTAATAATTGATGATAAGAAGAAAAGATCAAGGATTGTTTCCACCAACCTTAACCACTTTATAGTTATTAAAGCATAGTAAGTTGATGTTATTTTCTTGCATTTGGCATTTTCTTCTGGATGTTTATTCTGATTTGTTTTGGCCTCCTCCCAAATGTGCATCAAGCATCAAGTGTCAGATCTAAACTCCATTTCCCCTATTAAAAAAAAAAAAAGAGAGAGAGAGAGAAATAATTACATTTAAAAGCACTGTATAGAAAAAAAATAGAGCTGTAATTACCTTCTGTGGGAAGGCATGGAGCAAAATGATAGCTTTAAACAGATATATCTTATGAGCTGCTTGTATAAACCATTTGTACATACTGCTTCAATGCAGGGTCTTACAGTGAAGTGTTTAGAACTCCATGCTGCAGGAGACAACATGCCAAATATGAGATGTGGAGACAGCCCAGAGAAATCATTACACTGCAAGCTGTGGGTCTGAGAGACACATTTATACATTTTTCTTAGCCTAATACTTATTTTCAGACTAATGCAAATAACATCTTCATGCCACATAACTGTAGGGCCTTATGTCAGAGGGGTTAGACCAAGTCACAGATATAAGAACAGGAATGAGAGTGCATGTCTATTTATACCAATATCATTAATTACTTCCCTGAAGATCTCTAGGAGTGATGTTTGCTCTTGCAATCTCCAGCTGACATATCAACTCTTTAGAAATTAATCAATGTATTGAATGCATTCTGCAGGATTTGTAATTCATTCTGTTTCAGAGTTAGTACTGTAAAACATTACAGCTTGGGCTTGTATGCAGACTACTGGAGATAGAGTCCAGCATCATTGGTAAAGTAGGTTTAGCCAGAGCCGGTTGCATGATACAATCATAGAATCATAGAATGGTTTAGGTTGGAAGGGACCTCAAGGATCATCCAGCACAAACGCCCTGCCATAGGCAGGGACACCTCCCACTAGAGCAGGTTGCTCAAGGCCTCATCCAGCCTGGCTTTAAACACCTCCAGGGAGGAAGCATCCACAACCTCTCTGGGCAACCCATTCCAGTGTCTTACCACCCTCACTGTAAAGAACTTCCTCCTAACATCCAGTCTGAATCTCCCCCCTTCCAGCTTAAACCTACTCCCCCTCGTCCTAACATTACTAGACCGTGTAAATAGTCCCTCCCCAGCTTTCCTGTAGGCTCCCTTCAGATACTGGAAAGCCACTATAAGGTCTCCTCAAAGCCTTCTCCTCTCCAGGCTGAAGAGCCCCAACTCTCTCAGCCTGTCCTCACAGCAGAGGTGCTCCAGCCCTCTGATCATCTTCATGGCTCTCCTCTGGACTTGCTCCAGCAGTTCTATGTCCCTCTTGTGTTGGGGGGCTCCAGAACTGCACACAGTACTCCAGGTGGGGTCTGACGAGAGCAGAGTAAAGGGGGAGAATCCCCTCCCTTACCCTGCTGGCCACACTCAGTCAAAGTCAAAATATAACAAAGCACCTATACATAGCCCTACAAAACGTAACTTTAATATAATAAAACTATTTGTTGATGAAAGAAAGAATAAGTGATTGTGAACTTCAAAACTGATCTTCTTACTGAAATTCTGTGTATCCCATGATCAAAAAGAGAGCATGAACACTGAGGAAATTTTGGGGGAAAAGAGGAAAAGCTTTCAATATAAACTGTACATAGCTTACTTTCAAGCAAAAGGGGAAAATAACATTTTACCAGCAGAGGAACTTAAATACAGGTACTCTGAATCCTTAAGAAATGTCATGAAAGACTGAATACTGGCTTTTTACATATATGTATATATATATATATATATATATACACACATATACAAGTTACTTGGATAATCTGTATTATTGTCATGGTAGGCTTGGATAGGCCAAAATAGGCTTATATGTGTACTGGCTTGTCCAGGCATGTTTTTCTGCTCTCCCTCCTTTTGTTTTGGGGAGAAGCAATCACGGGAAAGAGGACAAAGAACCTGGAGTCACTGAGTCTAAGGACTCTGACCTGCCCAGACTTGTTTATATCCTTTGGTAAACAAGGTATACAGACTTAGCTTGTACTTGCCTTGTGCAAAGCCTATGCTTTTCCCAAATTTGGGGAAAGCAAGCCTATGGCTTCACCTGATATGGTCAAGCTCAGCTAACTGCCATTCTGACTGGCTATTCTGTGTCCAAAGACCCATTAGTCTCAGGCTGTATCGATAAAAAGAGATGAACAGGTAACACAACGTACTCTGCCATTGTATTCTTGGTTGCTGCTTGTTACTGCCTGCTGCCATTGCTCTCTACCTCTGGCAGGATTCCCCCATTGCCTTCTGAAGCATTATGCTTTGCTAAACTACAAGTTAGCTATCCTGAAGTGCCTGGAAACTCTATTGCCTTGAGCTTACCAGGAACAGACTCTAAATGCCTCCATATGATCGGCCTTCGTAGCCAGCATGATATCGTGCTAAGACTGCACATTGCGAGACATCCTGCCTGCACCTCAAAGTCTCCTGCCAAGACAGGAAGTCCTGGAGATACACAAATCATCCAGAGAGTCAGGATCACATCAGAGATAGTCTACCTCCTTTCCTCAGCACCCTGTGAAGCCTGAGAAGAATCATAAGTCTCAGCAGCTGACTAGACAGTAATAGAATTCCCTGAAAACATTTGGGTACTGTCTGAAACTGTAGTTAGTCCTGGAAAATTGGGAGACTAGTATTTAGTGAGTAAATACTTAAAGCCCCTTGTAATTCATCAACTGCCTTCTGCCATAAGCAGAAAGGAGCTCCTTGAGTCCATCTAGTGGGAAAGCGGTATATTGACCACAAGTATTGACCACAGGAACTTTCTCTTCCAGTTCAATTAATGTTTGTATATTTTTGCTAGTTATTTCTAGATAGAGCTATTCCTCTGTATGTTTCCACGACTGTACGAAGAATTGATTATTATTAAAATTAGTGGTTGGGGGTGGTGAGAGTTTTGAATACCAAAATTAATAAACAATATTAGTTTTGGAAATATAATCTCATATGTTGAGGTGCTGGAACGTGTCCAGAGAAGGGCAACAAGGCTGGTGAAAGGCCTGGAACACAAACCCTATGAGGAGAGGCTGAGGGAGCTGGGGTTGTTTAGCCTGGAGAAGAGGAGGCTCAGGGGGGGAACTCATTGCTGTCTACAACTACCTGAAGGGTGGTTGTAGCCAGGTGGGGGTNGTTCTATTAATTAATTACTCCTCCATAACAATTATCAAGATTCACCGAGTGGTATTTTCATTATACAGTGAAATTGAGTTTGGCTCTGCATATCCTGGATTTCTAAGGACATTACAAGATATTAAAAATGTGCCTCCAGCAAGTACTAAGATTTTCTAAATTAAACCCTTCAACTTTTACACAAGTGCTGGGAGAATTTTGCAAAATGTTAAAGCTATAGTGTAAGAAGATAGGATTTTACCTTGTATAAACTTTAAAGTCAGTGAAGGATTTGCAATGTCTTTCACAACTGAAGGATTTTCAGTGTCTTTTGCAATTGGAAAAGTGTCCTGATCTGAGCTAGATCTGAGCTAGACCAGAACTAATTCTGTTCATGGATTTGACTTCTCACCTCAGTCTGTGCTTAGTGATGAAAGGAAGAAAAGAAACATTACACACGGTTTTTTAAAGGGTAGAAAGGAGGACTTTGGGAACTATTGAGCTGTCAGACTCACTTCAGTGCCTGGGAAGATCATGGAACAGATCCTCCTAGATGCCATGCTAAGGCACATGGAGGACAGGGAGGTGATCCAAGACAATCAGCATGGCTTTACCAGGGGCAAATCATGCCTGACCAGCCCAGTGGCTTTTTGTGATAAGGTGACTATGTCAGTAGGTAAGGGATGACCTATGGATGTGATTTATCTGGACTTCTGCAAGGCCTTTGACACAGTCCCCCACAACATCCTGCATGCCGGGTTGGAGAGATACAGAATTAATGGGTGGAATGTTCAGTGGATAAGGAATTGATTGGATAGTCATATCCAGAGGTCAGTGCTTGATGGCTTGAAGACCAGATGGAGAGCAGGAACAAGTGGTGCACCTCAAAGGTCTGTACTGGCACCTATGCTGTTTAATATTTTTGCCAATGCTACGGACAGTGAGATCGAGTAGACCTTTGGCAAGTGTGCAGATGATACCAAGCTGAGTGGTGCTGTTGATAAGCCAGAGGGACAGGATGTAATCCAGAGGGACCTGGACAAACTTGAGAGGTGGGCCCAGGTGAAAATCATGATGTTCAACAAGAATAAATGCAAGGTTCTGTGCCTGGGCTGAAATGATCCTCATTATCAATACAGATAAGGAGATGAGGAGACAGAAAGCAGCCCTCTGGAAAAGGACTTGGGGGTGTTGATGGACAAGAAGTTGGACATGAGCAGACAGCATAAGCTTGCAGCCCAAAAGGCAATGGCATCCTGGGCTGCATCAACTTAGCATTAGTTGTTCATCATATTATTGGTTGGAGTCACCGATGTGCTCATCTTTGAATACAGTATTCCTCTTTTCCATGACAGTGTTTCAAGACCCTCTCAAGCTTACCCTGCTGCCTTTGTGTTTATCTGATTGATGATGATTGATGATACTTAACATTTTTATATGATGCTCATACAGTTAATGATTTAACTAGGTTCCTATACTCTGTGTTCTCTATCCCTTTTTCCCATATCACTGGTAAGACCTCACCTGGAGTACTGCATCCAGGGCTGGAGCCTTCAGTGTAGGAAGGACGTAGACGTGATGATGTAGGTCCAGAGGAGGGCCATGAAAATGACCAGGGGTTTGGAGCACCTCTGCTACAAAGACAGGCTGAGGAAGCTGGAGTTGTTCAGCCTGGAGAAGAGGAGGCTCCAGGGAGATCTAATAGCAGTACCCAAAGGCGGTTACAGGAAGGGTGGAGAGAGACTGCTTACAAAGGCCTGTGGTGATAGGACAAGGGGCAATGGCTTCAAACTAGAGAAGAGCAGGTTTAGATTGGATGTTAGGAACAGGTTCTTTACTATAAGGGTGGTGGAACACTGGAACACATTGCCTGGGGATATGGTTGGGGCCCCACACCTGGAAATATTCAAGATGAGGCTCAACAGGGCTCTGGGCAACCTGATCTAGTTGAGGATATCCCTGCCAACTGCAGGGAGTGTTGGACTAGATGACCTGTGGAGATCACTGCCAATCCAAACCATTCTATGATTCTAAGACAGTTTCTGAACTTCAGGGCAGGTTTGCACAGCTTGTGGCTGCTTCTAGCAGTGATGACACTGATAGGTAGAGTTACTGCCAAGGGCTGGGCTGCAGAAAGGCTCCAACTTCTACTTTCTGTTATGGAAGTCAAGGCTACTGCTAATTCTTGTGTGCCAAGTCACACCAGAGTGGAGGAGTGGACAGGACAGGTGACTCTAAACTGACTAACCTGGAATTTCATTCCATCTACATCATATTCAGATAAAGCTGAGGGATCACCAGGATCAAGCCTCATCTTCAATGGCTGATGTCCCAGGAGATCTCTGTCCATTCTGCCTTTGGCCTGGTTCCAGAATCCAGTTCTCATTTGTTGTTGAATCCACTCTGGGACTTCTCCAGTGTTTATTCACATCATCAACAGTGATGGCAATGTAATTGCCATTAGGCAGCTAGGTTTCATATTGGTCCTGTATATATTTATATATATTTCATTTTATTGTTCTTCTGTTCACTGAAGCTGGTTTAGTTTTCCAATCCATGTCTTTCTATTTTGCTCTCAGTCTCTTCCCCTTTGAGAATGGTTCAGAGAGGACATCTGCCACTTGTCTAGGGCCCAGCACAGCCCTAAACCTTGTCAAAAGGAGACAAAAAACCTACCTGTAGCAACATAACAAAGACATTTCTCTAGCAAATATCCTGCCTCTGTTTTGAGTAGTACTGTTTAAAGCTATTCTAGCATATGCTTAGTCAGACAAAACAACCCAAATAATTGCTTCTCAGGCTGTTCCCCTGCGACAGTGAACCATGTAGCTATCAGACCAGTGCAGTGCAAATGCATATAATGAGACTGCGTTTTCAATACCCTTTCACAATATACTTTGGCCAAGAGCATCAAACGCTTTAATAGTGAAAATAACTACAATCAACATTTAGTTACTTCTAGATGTCCTGGAAATTTTCTTCAGCCTCTAAAAGTCTGACCTCTGCACATCAGCTGGAATACACTGGCCTCTTCATGAATCCGTCCCAATACCCATACTAAATGTTTTTGGATGCTTCTCTGGACCAAATAGAATAGAATATTTTTCTTATTTTTTCTGTTTCTAGAAGTTCAGTTTGTGCCCAGAATTAATAATGGCAACTGAGTTTATGGTACTATCTTGTGACATGTTTCTGGTCAATAACGTCAATAGCAGAGCCATGTTCAACAAAACCTGCTTTAGACTGTTCCAATTTTGAAAAGTAGCTGATTCCATCTAGCAGATGCAGTAGCATTATCTCACAAAAAAAATTGATAAGCTCAAAAATCACTGTTTTACACATTTCTTTGTTAATGGTATATTTTATACTTGTTCTAGATCTGCAACAGCATAATTGCAACTAATAAGCCAAGTTTTAAGATTGTTTGATGTTTTCTTGCCTTGTAGATCCTACACAAAAACCAGCTACAGTAACATCTGGACTCTAGTAAATAAATTTGTTTCATTCTGTTGCCTTTTGAACACATAATATTAGCTGAGGTCTTCTAAAACAATGTCTCTGATGAGGCATCGTCAAACAAATTTTTATGCACCGTTTACCCTATTTTGGGTTTATTAACTATATTTTGCAATGAATAACAAAAGTTCACTCTGAAGTTTGTCAATGGGAATTGAGTAAAACTTCCGTAAGCTATTCTAACATAGATAGTAAGAATGAGATTCCATTATTTGTAAAGTTTTCTTGCTCAGCCACCCTTGTGGGTAGCCACCTGAGGATACAAGCAGTAGAAATATTTTGATGAGGAGAAAAGTGTAGGGAATGCAAAACTTTTCTACAATTTTTGTTTTCTTAATGTTCATTATTTCAGTAACTAAAAATGAGGGTTTATAATCCATTACAGAATCACAGAATGGTAAAGGTTGGAAGGAACCTCTGGGAATCATCAAATCCAACCACTGCACCCCAGCGGGATCACCTAGGGCAGGTTGCAGAGGAATGCATCCAGGTAGGTTTGGGAAGTCTCCAGAGAAGGAGACTTCACAGCCTCTCTGGGCAGATTGTTCAAGTGCTCAGGCACCCTCAGAATAAAGCAATTTTTCCTCATGTGGAGGTGGAACCTCCTGGGTTCCAGTTTGTGTCTGTTCTCCCTTATCCTATCACAGGACACCACTGAAAAGAAACTGCCCCCTCCTTGACATCCACTATTCAGATATTTGTAAACATTAGCCTTCTCTTCTTCAGACTAAACAGCCCCTAGATTTCTGCCTTTCTTCTTCAAACTGATGTTTCTGGTGCCTAATCATCCTCATAACACTCAACTGGACTCTCCTTGGTACGTCCCTGTCACTCTTGGACTGCAGAATCCAGAACTGGGCACCATACTCTAGATTTGAATTTACTATGGCAGAATAGAGGGGAAGAAGAATCTCTCAATCTGCTGGTCACACTCCTCTTAATGCTTTCCTGGACACCCTCAGGCTTCTTAGCCACAAGAGCACATTGCTGGCTCATTGTCAGCTTACTGTCTGTCAGGACTCCTAGACCATTCTCCATGGACTTTCTTTCCAGCAGGTCAACTCCCAGTCTGTACTGGTGCAGGGTGTTGTTCTTGTCCAGGCGTAGGATTATACACTTGTCCTTGTTGAATTTCCTTAAGTTCCTATCTGCACAAATCTCCATCCTACCCAGGTACTGCTGAATGGAAGCACAGATTCTGGGGTGTAAGCCACTCCTCTCAGTTTTGATAATTTATCTTTGCCACTCCAATGCAATATCTTACTTTTAGAAAACATAAGGAAAATTTAACGTATTCTCTTCCCTGCTCCTTCACCTGGTTTGTAATTCCTAAAGCTGCTTCATACTTGTGTGTTCCTACGTGTAGGAATATGTTTCAAATAAGGGAGTCACCTGACTTGTTCTTTAATGTATTTAGTTGACTTTTAAATGTATTTTTGACATGTCATTTCAATAAAGCATTTTCTTCTTTTTAGTTAATAATGAAACAACTGCAGATGACACCAAGTTGGGAAGGAGTGTTGATCCGTTTGAGGGTAGGAAGGTTCTATAGAGGGACGCGGACAGGCTGCATCAATAGCCTGAAACGAGGTGCCTTAGGGAAGATCATACCCATTACATGTCCCTGAAAGGAAGTTTGAGTGAGATGGAGGTCAGTCTCTTCTCCCTAGTAGCCAGTGGTACATCAAGAGGAAATGGCCTGAAATTGCACCAGGAGGGGTTTAGGTTGGATATTAACCTCTTCACTGAAAGAGTTATCGAACACTGGAACAGGATACCCAGGGAGGTGTTTAAAGCCCTATCCCTGAAGATATTTAAAAGATGTGTAGATGTGGTGCTGAGAGACATGGTTTAGCACCAGAACTGGTAGTTAGATAACAGTTGCACTTGATGATTGTACCCACAAAAACAATTCTATGAGTCTATGATTTGCAATAAATTCAATGCAGGTCATGGAAACTGCTTGGAAAGCAACAGTTCTGCATTGCTGGAGTGTTGTACCACCCTGAAACACAAGAGTTGTCCACCTCAGGTGAAGTGTGACCAGGACCACACTGAGTACATACCTCTTCTAGGTACTGCACAAGAACAGCATGATGCTGCAGGATGAGAATAACTGGTGAAGCAAAGACTGGTAACTGGAGGCATGAAAATTAAGTTTGGGCTAACATTACTCTCCCTGCCAGTAACTGATACACATGGCTGTGATGATCACAGTTATACCCTCAAACTGTTTTTCGCACTCCGCAACTCTTTCCTGCATGTACCTGGAGAGCAGAAGCAAAGAAGGATCTTGGAAGAGTACCTTGCCAGGAATGTTCACAATCCTCTTTTCAGGAATTTGGCCACGAATTTTATATAAATTCCATATCCTGCTATATTCCTTAAAATATGCTTAATTTTCATGAAGTATCTTTGAAGCATCTCTTTGACATTTTAGTTTGCAAAGTATTTCACTCCTTCCCCAATTTGCTGCCTGTTTCTTGCTGGTTTTCCTGCTTGTATTCCAAACTACTCTTGCTTGCAGATGTTTGCAACCTATCACTTACTATCATTGTGCAAAGTTATTAAGGGTATCTGATTTTTGGTATGCATAAATATAGCTGATAAAATCAGCCTTTCTTGAAGATGTATTTGCTCAGCAATTGCGTAGTTTTAGACCAATATTGCTGAAAAGTTACATATATACAGTTATATACATGCAGGGTCCACCCAATTCTGGGCATTTCATCCAAGCTGAAAAAGATTTTAAAATATCCCAGTTCAGCTATTGGGAAGAAACAATTTCCCCAAATGCTAATGCATTGGAACTGCACACTTTGCAACAAGTAATAAAAATGAACTCCTGTCAGTCTGAGTGACACCAAGTTGGGTGGCAGTCTTGAAGAGAGAACCAATCGGTCAATGACAATGATATGATGCTTAACAAGGCCAGGTGTTAGGTTCTGCACTTGGGTCACAAGAAGGTGGAAGCTGTTCAGCAGAAAAGGACCTGGAGGTGCTGGCTGACAGCAGGGTTCATGTAGGTATAGCACCATACATGAGCCAGCAGTGTGCTCAGGTGACCAAGAAGGCCAAAGGCATCCCAGCCTGAATCAGCAACAGCGTGGCCAGCAGAAGTAGGGAAGACATTGTGCCCCTGTAGCTGGCACTGGTGAAGACAACCTGGAAATCCTGGATTCAGTTTTGGGCCTCTCACTACGAGAAAGATATCGAGGTGCTGAAGCATGTCCAGAGAAGAACAATCAAGCTACCAAAGAGTCTGGAGAGCAGGTCTTTTGAGCAGCTGCTGAGGGAAATGGCGTTGTTCAGGATGGAGAAAAGGAGGTTGAGAGAAGACCTTCTGCCTCTCTACAACTACTTGGAAGGAGGTTGTAGTGAGGTGGAGAGTCAGATCTTCTCCCAGGTAACAAGCAATAGAACTAGAAGAAATGGTTTGAAGTTGTACCAGGGGAGATTTAGATTTGCCATGAGGAAAAAAAAAAATATATGAAAGGGTTGTCAAGCCCTGGAAGAGGCTACCCAGGGAAGTCACAGAGTCCCTATCTCTGGAGGGATTTAAAAGACATGTAGATGTGCTGAGGGATGTGGCTTAGTGGTGGAATTAATTACAGCATTACCAGGTTGCTCTTACTGCAAGTCAGACTGGATCATCAGAGATGAACCATTAGTGAAACTACTTGTCTGTGAAACTTCTGTTCTTATATGAAATATTTATGTGCTAATACCAGAGTGATCAACACTGTTCCAAGAGAGTCAACCCCACTCCTGTCTCATTGTGTTAAGGGAAGACAGAGATCTCTGTCTCAAACAGGTCTTCATTTTTCTTCATTTTTAGGAGTTTTCTCTGACATTCCTGTACACTATTGTAGAAGTATTTTGAAACAGAACAGTGATAGTCTACAAATCCTGAAGCAAAAAAGGAGGAAGTTATCACAAAGAGGTTTTACACCTGCATTTGGATGGAAATTTGGCACCATGCTGGAATCATGAAAAATATTACTTTCCTAGCACTAAGGATGTGTGAGTCTGTAGGACATGCTTCTTCCACTCCTTTCTCTGTTGAAGATGCAAATCATTGTCATTTAGATGTGTGTTATTAGCACAAGGGTTCTCCTGACCACACAGACTGAGTTGATGCTAACCTAGACAGCAAAAAGAACAATTCTATCCTCTGACACCAAGATCACAGCTTCATTTGTGTGTGTGTGTACATAGACATGTATGTGAACAACAGGTGTGCAAGGAACCCTCTCTCACTCTAAAGTAGGATGATGAAAATCAACCAACAGGAGGCCCAAACCTCTGTGCCTCTTCTAGCTGAGAAGTAGCTACCTGCAGAACAGTTGTTTAGCAAGCAACTGTTGTTTTCTTTGTGTAGAGAAAAACAATTATAATCTGTTGAGGATGGGATAGAAAATGAGGAAAAAAATTCCCCAAACCCAACAAAAACAAACACAGAAACAATTTATTTCTTAGGTATTTTTAAAAATAAATTTATTTTGCTATTATCCTGAAAACCATTAAGTTGCTTCATGCATTCATGGGGTGTTTTCTGCACAATTTCCAGAGCCGCCACACCCAGATCCTCATTTTAAAATGTGCAATGACAGGCTGGCCTTAGCTAAGGCTTACTGATCATTTCAGGACTTCACCTCCAATTTTAACAAAGCAACTATCTGATTTAAGTAGCATATTTAATACTATCAAGAAAATGGTCCTTATCCTATGATAAGAATGTAAGTAACCTATAGACTTGTTTTGTTTGGAAAACATCTCTAAGATCAGAGTCCACCCATGAACAACACATCGCTACAGCCATTAAACTATGTCCCAAAGTGCCATGTCTGCATGTTTCTCAAAAACAAACGGGCAGTGATTCTACCAGCTTCCTGGGCAGCTTGTTCCAATGCCTGACCACTCTTTCAGGAAAGAAAGATTTCCAAATATCCAAACTAAACCTCCTCTGGATAGTATTACGCAATTTCCTCTTGATCTATCACTTGATACTGGGGAGGAGAGACCAGTCCCCACCTCACTCCAGTCTCCTTTCAGAGAGTTGTAGATATCAAATGAGGTTTCCTCTCAGCCTCCTCTTCTCCAGGCTAAATGACTCTAGTTCCCTCAGCCATTCCTCATAAGACCTTCTCTAGACCCTTTACCAGCTCTGTTGCTCTTCTATAGACACATTCCAGCACCTCAATGTCCTTCTTCTAGTGAGAGGCTGAAAATTCAACACAGTACTTGTGGCATGGCCTCATCAGTGCTGAATCACTTTCTTACTCCTGCTGATCACACTATTTCTTGTCTAAGCCAAGATGCCTTTGGCCTTCTTGGCCACCTGAGCACACTTCTGGCTCACGTTCAGAAGGCTGTAGGTCAACACCCCTAAGTCAACACCCCAGATCCTTTCTGCCAGACAACTGTCCAGCCACTTTACCTCAAGTCTGTAACGCTGCATGAAATTGGTGTAATTCAAGTGCAGGAGCCACTGCCTGTCCTTGTTAAGCCTCATACAACTGATCTTGGCCCATCAATCCAGCCTGTCCAGATACCTTTGCAGAGACTTTCTACCCCTACGCAGATCAACACTCTCACCCAATTTTAGTGTCATCTGAAAATTATTGAGAGTGCATTCAAATCCCTCGTCCAGATAATTTATTAAGTTATTAACCTGCACTTTAGACATTACCTCAAATACTTCAGTGTCTGAAAAACAATATATTTGGATGACACCTAGATGTATTAGATAAAAATATGTTGTCATTTAAATCTGTGAATACTGAAAGATCTAAGCTTAAATTTGACCTACAGTGTTACTTGTTGAGATGTTAGAGAAGGATAAATACTGCCCTGGAGCCAACTGCTAGCTAAGAAACTCTTCCTTTATTATGTAGATTTTCCTGCACAGAATTAATTTGATTTAACTTTTCAAGGTGCTTTTAAAAATATTAAAAGTGCACAACCTTTCTCAAGGCAATGGCAACATACCCAAGAAGAAAACCAGTAATAATCAGTAAGAAAAACAATTGCTAATTGAGATGAATTTTTGTTTTATATCTAATTTCAGAGAGACAGTGGCACCAGGACCAGATCCGGCACCGAGACCAGCTCCGGAGCTTAACAGTACTGCTTTCAGGCAAACAGGAAGCTTCCCAATGCATAGGCACCTGGAGAAAGGGGAGGAGGGGCTGCAGGATCAGCTCCCTCACATGCCTGTACGAAGGGGCCAATGCAGCTGGGCGCGTAGCCATGGTTACACATGAGATACCAAGGTGGTCATGCCAGCAGCTGCTGCACCACATCCCACCGAGCAGTGCGCCCAGAGAATTTTTTGGGGAAAAAAACCCCAACCAAACAAAACAAAGAACAAAAAAGCCAACAACAACCAGAAAACCACAAACAAGCAAGAAAAATCCAAGAAAAAAAAAAAAAAGCCAAAATCCAATCACCAAATTATTAGCCATGGTTGTAACCTGGGAAAATACTGTGGCTAAGAAAACTGTGGGCACCCAGACTGGTGTCTCATGCAGATATGTGTTGTCCAGACCCCTCGCTGCAGACTATGCCTGAGCATAGCATTTGGAATGGAAGGTGGTGGGTATGAAACCTGTGTGAGGTGTGAACAGGTGAGTGATCTGCTCAGTATGATGGCTGGGCTAAAGGAGGAAGTTCAGAGACTAAGGTCCATATGGGATTGTGAAAGGGAAATTGACTGGTGGAGCCAGCCTACACCATCCCCAAGGGAGGGACAGCAGGTGAGGGCTGCACAGCTAGTAGAGGATTCCATTTCCTCTTGCTACCCAGATGAAACAGGTAAAGGAGGAGACTTGGGAGATGATGAGGAGTGGAGGCAGATGCCTCCAACAGAGGCAGGAGAGCCCCCTCCCAGTCTTCTCAGTCTTACCAGCTGCCCTTGCATAACAGATAAGGGACACTAGAAACTGAAGATCAGACAGAGGAGGATGGAGTGGAAAGTCCACCTGCTTAGTTGCCCAGCACATGTCAGCCAGNTTTCCTTCTCTGGAGACTTGCAAGGCCTGTCTGGATGTGTTCCTCTGTGATTTGTGTTAGATAGTATTGTCCTGCTCTGTCAGGGGGGTTGGACTCAATGATCTCCTTGGGTGCCTTTTAACCCCTAACATCCTGTGATCCTGTGCTGCCTATCTGGAGCCCAGGTTAGAGAGGTTGCTAGGAAAATTCTTAGCTTGGTGTGCTCTATGGACTACTCATTATTGATCTTCCATCTAGGAGGAGAAGAAATAATGACTGTTAGTCCTAGAACAATCAAAAAAGGCTTCAGGGCCTTGGTGTCATGGAGGGCCTGTAGACCCAAAATAGGCTTATTTTAGGCCTTGCCTTGCCTGGACATGTTTTTCTGCCTAAACCAGAGGTAAACACATTAAATGGATAAAAGGGGCACAATAGGCCTGGTGCCATGAAGTCTGGCCTGACAAGGCCTAGGTTGTATAAGGTGTTTGTAAACATGTTGCATAAGCCCCCCACGCCCAGCTCATGCTCGCTGAGTGCTAGCCCACACTCTTTCCATATTTGGAAAAGTTCAAGCTTGTGATTTTGCCTATTATGGTATTG
>WAAF01012974.1:0-25876 GCA_013400475.1 Tricholaema leucomelas
TTCTATTCTATTCTATTCTATTCTACAAGTAAATTAAACCAAGCTACTATAAAGAACTAGAATAGTGCAACTAAACATTTCTTAGAATGACAGAATGAATGACAGAATCAGTCAGGTTGGAAAAGACCTTTGAGATCGTCAATTCCAACCTATCATCCAACACCATTTAATCAACTAAACCATGGCACCAAGTGCCACATCCAGTCTCTTTTTAAGCACTTCCAGGGACGGGGACTTCACCATCTCCCTGGACAGCCCATTCCAATGCCAAGCACTCTTTCTGCAAATAGTTCTTTCCTAACATCCAGCCTAAACCTACCCTGGAGCTGCTTGATACTGTGTCCTCTTATTCTGTCATTGGGTGCCTGACTACAACCTCCCCACCTGACTACAACCTCCTTTCAGGTAGTTGTAGAGAGCAATGAGGTCTCCCCTGAGCCTCCTCTTCTCCAGGCTGAACACCCCCAGCTCCCTCATCCGCTCCTTGTAGGGCTGTGCTCCAGCCCCCTCACCAGCCTTGGTGCCCTTCTCTGGCCATGTTCGAGCATCTCAAGATCTTCTTAAATTGAGGGCCCAGAACTGGACACAGTACTCAAGGTGTGGTCTAACCAGTGCTGAGTACAGGGCACTTCTTGATGATATGGTAAACATTATGCTGCCAGTGGTTCATCTTTCAAATACTTATTCCGTCGCACAAAGCGCTCTTTAGCAATCACTTTGTAAACTGAAATATAGAGCACATAGCACAAATATATATGTTTGATTTGCCTTTGGAATGGGCTGCCCAGGGAGGTGGTGGAGTCGCCTCCCATGGAGGTGTTCCAGAAAAGCCTGGCTGAGGCACTTAGTGCCACGGTCTGGTTGATTGGCTAGGGCTGGGTGCTAGGTTGGACTNCTTTAACTCAGAAATCATGAGCTATTGTCTCATACCTAAGGTCTGTGCTGTCCCCATGCACAGGCTGGATTTTAAGAACAGCTCACCAGTATAGCTTTGGGATTGTCCCTGCCCATGGCAGGGGATTGGAACTGGATGATCCTTGTGGTCCCTTCCAACCCTGACTGATTCTATGGTTCTATGATTCTATGATGCTATGGTGTATATACATATAGATAAAGAAACTTTTTATTTTCTCAATTTATAATAAAAAACTAAATTATCAAAGGCAAGCATCAACAGAACAAGGGGACACAGTCTCAAGCTGTGCCAGGGGAGGTCTAGGCTGGATGTTAGGAGGAAGTTGTTGGCAGAGAAAGTGATTGGCATTGGAATGGGCTGCCCAGGGAGGTGGTGGAGTCTCCGTTTCTGGAGGTGTTCAGAAAAGCCTGGATAAGGCCCTTAGTGCCATGGTCCAGTTGACTGGATAGGACTGGCTACTAGCTTGGACTAGATGATGTTGGAGGTCTCCTCAAACCTGGTTGATTCTATGATTCTATCTCTGTGTTCATGCATTTTCAGAGTTACATCTGGGTTTGGTTAGTCTGGAAATTGATATCAGATCATTGTTATGTGCTCAAAGTTGGTACCGTGATAGCTTACAGGCAGAATTTCTGCAGATGTAATTGAGGAGAAACAGAAGTAAAAGAGAAACATTAATATGGAGCCAACCATGAGCCTTCAGCATCTTGAAGCACTTAACAATTCTAGGAAAAGGCTGTCTTTCAGTAATGAGTTTTTTTGCTTCTTTGGTTGCTTTTTTTTACCAGCTTTGGGACAAAACTCACCTGGAATTTTGTGCTTGAAACATTGCAAGAATAAACAGCAAATAAACAGCAAACCCAAAACTCAGAATAGTTTGACCCAATTCATAAGTTCTATCTATTGGCTTGGCTGAAGTTTTATCATCAGTATACAAGGCAGGTTCTTTTATCAGTTTTACTACACCGCTTCTGCTTTCATAAATCATACATCCAGGTTGACACAGAGAAAGTCAGCACAGCCCTAGGAAAACACAACAGGTTGTCAGCGATTTCTTCCTCAATGATTTATGAGAACAAGATGTCTCCATTACATAAATAATTTCTTTGCATTTCATTCAATTACGTTGCTGTGTTGAATGTTTCTTCCTGAGAGTGTGGGGTGTGAAGGGCGAAGTGGATGTGCTGGGCTGGAAGAATTCTTGAGATTCAGCTTTAGGCATCTGTCATTAATAAACATTCATAACAGAACGTCCCTATGCAGAGAAACACCTTGCTTAAATAACAAGCAAGATACAACACAAACCCAAAAGCTCAGAGCAAACAGAATAGGTCAGATTTTTTTTCAAGTCTATGCCTCTCTCCCTGGCAAAGTAGGTTTTCTTTGGATTATTTACTGCAGTCAGTGGCAGTGTGGCCACTGCAACTTTAACATATTGATTCATGATCTGGACCAGGGGATTGAGTCCAGCATCAGTAAGTTTGCGGATGACATCAAGCTAGGAGCAGATGTGGAGCTGTTGGAAGGTAGGAGAGCCCTGCAGAGGGACCTGGACAGGCTGGATGGGTGGGCAGAGGCCAATGGGATGAAATTTAACAAGGGCAAGTGCAGGGTTCTGCACTTTGGGCACAACAACCCCAAGCAATGCTACAGGCTGGGGACAGAGTGGCTGAAGAGCGGCCAGGAATAAAGGGACCTGGGGGTACTGGTGGATCTGGTGGATAGTAGCTGAAGATGAGCCAGCAGTGTGCCCAGGTGGCCAAGAAAGCCAATGGCATCCTGGCCTGGATCAGGAGCAGTGTGGCCAGTAGGACAAGGGAGGGTATTCTTCCCTTGTACTCAGCACTGCTCAGGCCACGCCTTGAGTGCTGTCTTCAGTTCTGGGCTCCACAATTCAAGAGAGATGTTGAGGTGCTGAAATGTGTCCAGAGAAGGGCAACAAAGCTGTTGAAAGGCCTGGAACACAAACCCTATGAGGAGAGGCTGAGGGAGCTGGGGTTGTTTAGCCTGGAGAAGAGGAGTCTCATGGGGGACCTCATTGCTGTCTACAACTACCTCAAGGGAGGTTGTAGCCAGGTAGGGTTGGTCTCTACTGCCAGGCAACCAGCAACAGAACAAGGGGACACAGTCTCAAGTTGTACTGGGGGCAGTATATGCTGGATGCTTAGAGGAAAGTTGTTAGGAAGTTTTTGGCAGAGAGAGTGATTGGCATTGGAATGGGCTGCCCAGGGAGGTGGTGGAGTCACCGTCCCTGGAGGTGTTCAAGAAAAGCCTGGATGAGGCACTTAGTGCCATGGTCTGGTTGACTGGATAGGGCTGGGTGCTAGGTTGGGCTGGATGAGCTTGGAGGTCTCTTCCAACCTGGTTGATTCTATTCTATTCTATTCTATTCTATTCTATTCTATTCTATTCTATTCTATTCTATATGATCAAAAATGCCCAATTAATAAAGCCCAGTCTCATCCTCATCAGCTGCATATGTAATCAGAGGACACTAGAGATTCTGAAGCTGCTGAAATCTTAACCCTCTATTTACTTAAATTTCTCTTGGAAGGGGCAGCTCACACTTTAGCAGTTTTGGGTTCCATCCAATTAAGGCTTTGTAAACTTTACTCAATGTGCTAGTTTGAGCCTAGCTAGAATGTTTTGGTGAGAAGGACTAGATCATAGGCTGTGAAATGAAAACAATGGTGAGGTCTACTTCCCTCATAGTCTTGCTGGGATGTGTAAAAAAGGAAAGGAAAACATAGATAAAGTCACTTGCTGTCTTCACTCTGGGCTCTTTGCCTGCTGGGGAGAGCTGAGGCTGCTGGCTGAACTCCATCTTGCTTTCTAACCTCACCCTCCATTTGCTTTGGCTGATTCACCTTTGCTTCTTAACCCCCCTGGCAGAACCTCCATTCTTCCTTGGGACTGGGGTAAGGTTGAGAGGGGTAGGGGGAAGGTGGTTGAGAGCCCCTCCTGGGGACTNAATAGAATCAGAGAATCATAGAGTGGTTTAGGTTGGAAGGGACCTCAAGGATCATCCAATTCCAACTCCCTGCCATAGGCAGAGACATCTCCTACTAAAACGGGTCACTCAAAGCCTCATCCAACCTAGCCTTGGACACCTCCAGGGAGGGAGCAGCCACAACCTCCCTGGGCAACCTGTGCCAGTGTCTCACCACCCTCACTGCAAACAACCCTTTCCTAACATCTAGTTTGAATCTTCCCTCTGCCTCTTTAAACCCATTCCTTCTTGTCCTGTCATTACAAGACCTTGTAAACAGTCTCTCCCCAGCCTTCCTGTAGGTCCATTAGATATTGAAAGGCCACTATGAGGTGTCCTCGAAGCCTTCTCTTCTCCAGGCTGCAGAGCCCCAACTCTTGTAGCCTGTCCTCATAGCAGAGCTGCTGCAGCCCTCTGAGCATCCTCATGTCCCTCCTCTGGACTCGCTCCAACTGTTTGATGTCCTTCTTGTGTTAGGGGCTCCAGAAGTGCACACAATGCTCCAGGTGGGATCTTTTCCTGATGCACCCCAGGATACCATTGGCTTTATTGGCCACAAGGGCACATCGTTAGCCCACGCAGAACTTGTTGTTCACCAGTACTCCAAGGTCTTTCTTCATGAAACTGCTTTCCAGTAGGGCAACCTCTAGCCTACACAGGTGCCTGCTGTTATTCCTCCCCAGATGCAGGACCCTGCACTTGTCATTATTGAACTTCATGAGGTTCAGCTTCACCCAGCACTGCAGCCTGTTCAGATCTCGTTGGATAGCAGCACAGCCTGATGAGCTGTTAGCCACCCCTGCGCCTCCCCCCCCAGTTCATTGATGAGTGACCTTGCTGAGGGTACACTCAATCCCCTCATCCAGGTCATTAATAAAGATATTGAGCAACACCAGGCCCAGTACTGATCCCTGGGGAGCACCACTGGCCACAGGCCTGTGAGCTGACTGTGTGCCACGGATCGCTCCCCTCTGAACTCTGCCGCCAAGCCAGTTTTCAGTCTGCCTCACAGACCAATCATCTCTGCCACATTTCCTGAGCTTCTCTACAAGGATGTTAGGAGAGACAGTATGAAAAGTCTTGCTGATGTCAAGGTATAGGACAGTCACAGCTCTTCCATCATCTACCCATTTGGTCATGGTTTCACAGAAGGCTATCTGATTAGTCAAGTAAATAAATCCATGTTGGCTACTCCTGATAGCCCTCCCTTCTTCTATGTGGTAAGAGACAACCTCAAGAATGAGCTGCTCCATCATTTTTCCAGGGATGGAAGTGAGGCTGACTGCTTTCTAGTTGCCTGGGTCTTCCTTCTTGCCTTTTTTGAAGGCTGGAGTGATATTATCATAGAATCATAGAATCGACCAGGTTGGAAGAGACCTCCAAGCTCATCCAGCCCAACCTAGCACCCAGCCCTAGACAATCAACCAGACCATGGCACTAAGTGCCCCATCCAGGCTTTGCTTCAACACCTCCAGGGATGGTGACTCCACCACCTCCCTGGGCAGCCCATTCCAATGCCAATCACTCTCTCTGACAACAACTTCCTCCTAACATCCAGCTTAGACCACCCCTGGCACAACTTGAGGCTGTGTCCCCTTCTTCTGTTGCTGGGTGCCTGGGAGAAGAGACCAACCCCACCTGGCTACAGCCTCCCTTCAGGTAGCTGTAGTCAGCAATGAGGTCTGCCCTGAGCCTCCTCTTCTGCAGGCTGCACAGCCCCAGCTCCCTCAGCCTCTCCTCACAGGGCTGTGCTCCAGGCCCCTCATCAGCTTCATTGCCCTTCTCTGGACACATTCCAGTATCTCAACATCTCTCTTGAATGAGGAGCCCAGAACTACTCAAGAACAGTACTCAAGGTGTGGCACATCTCCTGTTCTCCATGACTTTTAAAAAACAATGGAGAGCCACTCAACACCAGTATCAGCCAGTTCTCTCAGCACACATGGATGTACCATGGTTTTGTGTTTTCAGTTGGTACAAGTGACCTCTAAAGCAGTGCTGACTGAGTAGTAGACTGTCCTCCTCCTTCTAGTTCTGTTCACTTGTTTCCAAAGGCTGGGGTTCCTGAGGACTAGTCCTACAAGTAAAGACTGAGGCAAAGAAGGCATTCAGCATCTCTGCCATCTCTGCATATAATCACAGAATCAGTCAGGGTTGGAAGGGACCACAAGGATCAGCCAGTTCCAACCTCCCTGTCATGGGCAGGGACAGCCTAACCTAGATCAGCCTGGACAGAGCTCCATCCATCTTGGCCTTAAACACCTCCAGGCATGGGGCCTCTATCATCTCCCTGGGCAACCCATTCCAGGCTCTCGCCACTCTCATGCTCAAGATCTTCCTCCTGATGTCCAGCCTGAACCTACCCATCTGCAGCTTCATTCCACTCCCCCAAATCCTGTCACTACCTGATATTCTGAAAAGCTTTTTTGTAGGCTCCCTTTAGATCCTGGAAGGCTACAAGAAGGTTACTGAGACCCTCCTCTTCTCCAGACTGAACAGCCCCAACTCTTTCAGTCTGTCTGCACTAGAGAGGTGCTCCAGCCCTCCGAGCATCCCAGTGGCCCTGTAGCATCCTCTGCTACAATGTGTGCCATATCATGCAGTAGTTAACCAACCTTTACCCTGCTCTTCCTTTTGTCCAAGTCATCCTGCCAACTAATATGCAATAGGGAATGCAAAAACTAGAGGAGATTGTTTTCTGGAATGCATATGTACTATTGATAGTAAATTTATTGTATGCATCCCCACAGCAAGATATTTTTAATGTGCTTTATCTGGTCTGACATTTCAATTTTGATTTCTTTCTGTACTCTTTTTAATGCATGGGCAATACTTGTGCAGGCTCTGCCAATGCCACCTGCCAGCAACTTGATCAATAGGCATTGTTCAGAAGTTTGGTGTCAGTATACAATATGAGTTGATAGCTTCCAATGCTACGCTGCCAGTTTTGCTTCTTGGTTCTCTTGCAGTTTCCTCTCTGCATCCTTGATTTTTAATTTTCTCATCATGGTTTTGTGGCTCTCTGTTCCCTGACTTAACCATCTTAGTCAATGACATGTTTCCCACTTTATGGTTCTTAAAATGTACTCCTCAGCTTATAGCAGGTCATACCTCGTGGATTTCTGTTTCATCTGCTAAATATTTTGTGTTTCTTGATGACTGCAGGTGCATCTGAATGTCAGAACTGAGACCTGTGTTCAGATCCCATTAACAGGGCAGACCTGCTGAGCTGTCACACAGTTCTGAGTCTTATCACAGGTGGCAGGAGAAGCATAAAAACTATGTGTATGATGACATGGAGCTGTTAGAGCGGGTCCAGAGGAGGCCACAAAGATATTCAGAGGGCTGCAGCACCTCTACTATGAGGACAGGCCACAAAAGTTGTGTCTCTGCAGCCTGGAGAAGAGAAGGCTTTGAGGAGACCTTATGGTGGCCTTCCAGTATCTGAAGGGGGACACAGGAAGTCTGGGGAGGGACTATTGACAAGGTCTTGTAATGACAAGACAAAGGTAATGGGTTTGAATTGGCAGAGGGGAGATTCAAACTAGATGTTAAGAAAGGATTTTTTCCAGTAAGGGTGGTGAGACACTGGCACAGGTTACCCAGGGAGGTTGTGGCTGCTCCTCCCTGGAGGTGTTCAAGGTCAAGTTCACAGTATCACAGTGTCACAGTATCACCACGGTTGGAAGAGACCTCACAGATCATCAAGTCCAACCTGTTACCACAGAGCTCAAGGCTAGACCATGGCACCAAGTGCCACGTCCAATCCTGCCTTGAACAGCTCCAGGGACGGCGACTCCACCACCTCCCTGGGCAGCCCATTCCAGTAGCCAATGACTCTCTCAGTGAAGAACTTTCTCCTCACCTCAAGCCTAAATTTCCCCTGGCGCAGCTTGAGGCTGTGTCCTCTTGTTCTGGTGCTGGCTGCCTGAGAGAAGAGAGCAACCTCCTCCTGGCTACAACCACCCCTCAGGTAGTTGTAGACAGCAATAAGGTCTGCCCTGAGCCTCCTCTTCTCCAGGCTAACCAATCCCAGCTCCCTCAGCCTCTCCTCCTAGGGCTGTGCTCGAGGCCTCTCACCAGCCTCGTTGCCCTTCTCTGGAGACGTTCAAGCATCTCAATGTCCCTCAAGTTGGATGAGGCCTTGATCCTTTTCTAGTGGGAGATGTCTCTGCCTGTAGCAGGGGGTTGGAACTGGGTGATCCTTGAGGTCCCTTCCAAACTAAACCATTCTCTGATTCTGTGACCAGAGATGGACACTGTAGAAGTCCATGCTATGCTCTTTTAACAGTAATCTGATTTCCCAGCAAAAGTAGTCAATAAAGCCTAATGATTATTTATCATGATGTTAGGATGATGTCTTCAAAAAGTTAGGTAGACACCACCCTACCTTCCAGTGCCTGTTTGAAGTGATTTTACACTTGAGAGATCTATATTTGGCTAAATGAATGTCATTTCTGATTGGAATTAGAGATGAGATGGCTGCTGGCAGATTCCAGTCCTAATGACAATACTTAATGGTTTCACCCACGTACTGAGGACAGTACTAGGAACCCAATGCTGTCTGCTCTGCCACTGCTAACAAGTAGCACATTTATTTGTGCCTCAGATTGCACAAGTGCTTAGACAGTCTACAGCAGGTGGAGATGCACAGCCAGTGATGAAGTCTTATGGTTGCTTAAGATGCGAGACACTGTGCAAGCCGATGTGAGAGGTAACTGCCAAATCTGAATGGTTGCTTTTACTGCTGTAGGTAGTAATGAACTATAATTACCATTCAGTTTTCCATACATCACTAAAGAATTTATGTAATTAACTCCAGATTTAAATATGATTCACGTCTCAAAATTTAAATGCCTCTGCTGGATCCAGAAGCTTTGCTGTTCTCCATGATTTCGATTGCTTTGCTAATTTCTTCGAGGTAGGGAGCTGTGCTAATTTTACAATACTTTGGATGATCTATGTCTGCAATTCAATTATTCGTGGCTTTTTGTGTACCATCTGATGGTGCACTTACAAGAGATCTGAAATTAAACCAAATTTGGGGAAAAAGAAGGTGATTTGAAAAGATTTGCTTCAGTTTTGACATTTCTAGATTTTAAAAGCCTTATACTTTGATGTCATAGAACCATAGAATCAGTCAGGGTTGGGAGGGACCACAAGGATCACCTAGTTCAACTCCCTTGCCATGAGCAGGGACACCTCATGCTAGATCAGGCTGGCCAGAGCCTCATCCAGCTTGGCCTTAACACCTCCAGGGATGAGGCTTCCACCACCTCCCTGGGCAGCCTGTGCCAGGCTCTCACCACCCTCATGCTGAAGAACTTCTCCCTAACATCCAGTCTGAATCTACCCATTTCTAGCTTTGTTCCGTTGCCCCCATCCTATCACTACCTGGCATCTTTAAAAGTCCCTCTTTCTTGTAGCTCCTCTTAAGACACTGAAAGATCACAAGAAGGTCACCTCAAGCGTTCTCCTCTCTAGACTGAACAGCTCCAACACTTTCATTCTCTCCTCACAGCAGAGCAGCTCCAACCCTCTGATCATCCTCGTGGTCCTTCTCTGGACATCTTCCAGCACATCCATAGCCCTCTTGTAACAGGGGCTCTAGAACTGCATGAAGTATTCCAGGTGGAGTCTCACCAGTGTGGAGGGGGTTGATCACTCCCCTCGCCCTGCTGGCCACACTTCTCCTGATGCAGCCCAAAATACATTGCATGAATATGAAGAGCTGTATACATACTGCAACAAAGTATTTTGTGGCTTAAACATATTGTTTATAGGACTGATAAAGGTAGTAGGAAGCAAATTCTGTTCCCTGATCTGTGCATCCTGCAGAAGTGACAAGGTGAGACACATCAAATCCTTGAAAACCAAGTATAAAGTTTAGTTTAGTGATGCCACTGGGTTCTATTCATTTTTTTTGACAGTCTGTCAGTCCTATGAGTACTGAAAAACAACTCAATATTTACCAAAAGAGTAACCAGTCAAAGAAAAGCAAATGACCAATTCTGAGTGATTCTTCGCTGCTTTCATATATGTGAGAGTCTGAGAGTCTAAATCCTCTCTCCTGTTCATCAACAAAGATAAAGATTGTCATCGTTTCTCCCTGATCAACAAAGATGAAGATTGCCTTTGTTAACCTCCAGGACTCAGAGGAGGTGCTTGGCCGAAAGCTCAGGGATGCAAATCAACAGACAATGCCTTGGAAACTCCTGGACCTCAGCCTGGCTGGAATGCCCAGGAGGCCTACATCTTACCTCAGCTACCCCGAAGAGAAAAGGCTTCTGTGTATTCAGGGTAAGGACAGGGACAGCACAGGGAGGGGGCAGAGGCCCTCCCCCAGTGCTGCTGCTGGACCCATACGAATGCAGGAATACCCAGGAAGATCCCCTGGGGAGCTGCACCTGGACACCGAGCTAAAATACTGTATAAAAAGACAGGAGCACTGCCTGCTAAAGGGTGGACCTCCAGAGCTGCACCACCAGAAGAACCCCTGATGAACTCCATAGATCATCCCTGGGCCACACACCCATCTCTCTCCCTCCCCATCTACAACTGAGGGTAATATGATCCCAGCTCTTTTCCCTCCCTGCTTCTTCTCTTCTTCTCAGTCGTTATCTCTCTCCCCTCCTCTCTCTCTCTCTCCCTCTGTCTTGTCCAACTTTATCCTTTAATAAACAGTTTTGTGGTGCTATCTGGTCTCATTTGCACCTTAATTTCACAACATGGAAATCTATGAGAACAGATCTTGCTCCTCTGGACAGAGATATTGTTAATCTCTGTTCTCTGGACTTTGGCAAAACAATAATAGTAAACAACATTACCATAACAAGGATATGCAACCTTAAAACAAACACTTGCAACCTGCTCTAGTGGGAGGTGTCCCTGCCTATGGCAGGGGGTTGGAGCTGGATGATCCTTGAGGTCCCTTCCAACCTAAACCATTCTATGATTCTATGATTCTATAAATATCTTAAGAATTAAGATAAACAATCAAGGCAGAACACTCTTCACAAATCCAGTCTTAATTAAACAGACAAAAAGTGTGCAGAGTTCATAATTTCTTTCAAGCATTCCCCTAGGTACAACCACTCAAGTAATATTGAAAATGCAGCCACAGTGAATCTGTGAGGCACTATGTGAGTAGTTAAGTCTCCTCAGAGCATCTTCCTAGTGCTGTCTTTCGCAGTGCTGCAGCTGGGTGTTGATAACACAGGCAGTGTTTTGGCTACTGCTGAACAAGCATCCAGGCAGTGCTTTCCCAACATTTCCCCACTCCGAGAGTGCACTGAAGAGTGGGCTAGATCTTGGGAGGGGACACAGCCAGGGCAGATAACCCAAACTGGCCAAAGGAGTATTCCATGCTATATGACATCAGCTCAGATATGAGAACTAAGTGAAAGAGGGAAGTGTGGGGATATTTGTCCATGGCATCTGTCCTCCAGAGAAACTGTTATGTGTCTTAGAGCCCTGCTCCCTGGGCATGACTGACTGCTGTGTGCTGATGGGAAGCAGAGAATAAAATTATGGAATAGTAGAATCAACCAGGTTGGAAGAGACCTCCAAGCTCATCCAGCCCAACCTAGCACCCAGCCCTAGACAGTCAACCAGATCATGGCACTAAGTGCCCCATCCAGGCTTTGCTTCAACACCTCCAGGGATGGCGACTCCACCACCTCCCTGGGCAGCCCATTCCAATGCCAATCACTCTCTCTGTGAAGAACTTCCTCTTAACATCCAGCCTAGACCTCTCCTGGGACTACTTAATGGTGGAGTTGACATCCCTGGAGGTGTTGAAGAAAAGCCTGAATGAGGCACTTAGTGCCGTGTTCTGGTTGATTGGATAGGGCTGGGTTGGATAGGTTGGATGATCTTGGAGGTCTCTTCCAACCTGCTTGACTCTATGATTTCCCAGATGCCATCTCTGAATTTCTCAGACTGAGAAATTTCTACCTGTGTCCTGTTGTGGTATTTTAAATTAACCATTTTGTGCACTAGGTCAGAGTACCATCCACCTACTGATTCCCCGGGCATCAGTGCTGGGCCCAGTCCTGTTCAGTGTCTTTATTGGTGATCTGGATGAGGGCATTGAGTCCAGCATCAGTAAGTTTGCAGATGACACCAAGCTAGGAGCAGGTGTGGAGCTGTTGGAAGGGAGGAGAGCCCTGCAGAGGGAGCTGGCCAGGCTGGATGGGTGGGCAGAGGCCAATGGGATGAGATTTAACAAGGCCAAGTGCAGGGTTCTGCACTTTGGGCACAACAACCCCAAGCAATGCTACAGGCTGGGGACAGAGTGGCTGAGNGAGGCTCAGGGCAGACCTCATTGCCCTCTACAACTACCTAAAGGGAGGTTGTAGCCAGGTGGGGATTGGTCTCTTCTCCCAGGCAACCAGCAACAGAAGAAGGGGACACAGTCTCAAGTTGTGCCAGGGGAAGTATAGGCTGGGTGTTAGGAGGGAGTTGTTGGCAGAGAGAGTGATTGGCATTGGAATGGGCTGCCCAGGGAGGTGGTGGAGTCACTGTCCCTGGAGCTGTTCAGGGCAGGATTGGACGTGGCACTTGGTGCCATGGTCTAGCCTTGAGCTCTGTGGTAACAGGTTGGACTTGATGATCTATGAGGTTTCTTCCAACCTTGGTGATACTGTGAGACTGTGAGACTGTGATACTGTGATACCCCCCTGCCCCTCCTCCCTACTCTCTCTCTGTACCCCACTTGCTGGGGTCAAACAAAGGGGAGGCAGGGTTTTAGTTGAGATAAATGGCCTTTTATTACCCTGTTGCAGGGATATCAGATTACACCAGAAGAAACAGGAGGAAAAAAGGAAAGGAAAAAACCCCAAAGGAAAAAAGGACATCGTACCCTCACTAATGCCCTGCACAAAACCAAACCCAGAACAAACCAGAGCACCCAGCCTCAGAACAAGGAACTTTACAAACCACATAACATCCCACTAGCCTCACAAATCTCAACAACCTCCACTCCTGTCATGCAAGAAGCATTGCTCAGAATGGGGTAGGATATATGATCCAGCTCAAGCCAATGCACTGTTTTAGACAAGATATGTGGTCTTTGCTACACCTCCAGGGACTGCAAAGCCACATTGCGTTTCTGCCTGGGCTGAACTGAAAACAGTCAAAAGCCTCTACTGCTTCAGAAACTGCTATTATGATCAATGCATTTCTGATTCATTTTCTTTTTGCTGGAAAACTCTATATCATCACAACTAATTCTCTTTCTACCTCTGTGTTCTGGAGAATTTAAGTCACAGTGGGGATTTCAACTGCTGGAGTTGAACTAAAAGTGTTTACTTGATCTTCATTCAGTACAGCCATCACTCAGACCCAAGCCATTTATGGTGTGAGCTCTATGTAAGGTAAACAATCTGGGTCATGCTAGATCCTCATGTAAGGAGCCATAGTCTCCTGCCTGGAAACTTTCTGCTTTCTTTGAAGTGAGAGAAGGCAAGAAGGTATCACCTCTTGTCACTCATCCGTTCTTCATCCACATTTGTCTTTCTTTTCTCAACATTTAATGGTTAAACTTCAGTTCTGTTGTTGTCTTAGAATAGAATAGAATAGAATAGAATCAACCAGGTTGGAAGACACCTCCAAGATCATCCAGTCCAACCTAGCACCCAGCCCTATCCAGTCAACTAGACCACGGCACTATTATTACGGTCAAAACCTGTTTTGCCATGCACATCTGCAGATGTGGAGTAGAACTGTCTTGGTCTGGAAGTTGTGAAGGAGATGTTCTTTTTGAACATTCCTATTAGTGAAATTAAGACACAAATGAGGTCACAATAAGACTATCTATTAAAGAGAGAGAAAATAGAGTGAAAAAAACAGAGGAAGAAAGAAAAGGGAAAGGGAGAGAGAGAGAGGGAGAGAGAGCAGGACAGATACTTACCACCCTATGGTCCTTCTTTGGTGGTAGTGGGGGAGGAGATATATCTTCAGGCCTGAGATGTCTCCTGTGATGTTTTCCCTTCAATAAGTGAGCATAGCCCAGAGCTTTTATTGTGTTCCTGGTTCATCCATCATAGCTCCACCTGGCTCACATCAATGATGTATAAGTGGGTTTCCAGAGGCATCTTCAGTGTGTCTGCAGGGAGCAACAATAAGGGGCCTCTATCCACCACACCTCCGAGCAGTTGCTGTCTCAGTGAGCAGAGATGACACATCAGGCAGGTCCTTTAAGATGATCTTATCTTTGTTGGGGCACTTCTCAGTTCTGAACTTAATCATCACATCACCAGGTGATTTACACGATCAAAAGAAGATTCTGTCACCACCCCGTGGCTTCAAAAAAGATAAGAGAGAAAGAGAAGAAAAGGTTTCAAGAAAGATAAAGAAGTTTTATACAACTTCTACAATAGACATAGGTTTTGATCAGCTAATGGCATGAGTCTGTTTTACACCATCAGTAGATACAAATCCCATATTGGACACTACACATGGCATCAGGTGTATAAAACAGGCAATTATACAAGACAAAAGTGCCAGGGTTTGAGCAGAACTGAAGTGAAAAGAACAGGCAGAGTAACTGAACAGACTTAGTTCATTCTGATAAGGAGGCACAGCTGCAGAAAAGTGGCCCTGGGAGGCTAGCAGAGAAGTTGCTATCTGTAGCTGAGCTGTGCGAGGAGGATAGGGTGGCCAGCCCTGGGAATGGGAAAATGTTGTGGCTATCTGTGCAAAGGGGGATTAAGGGGGGTAGTTGGTCAGGTCTGCCTCTATGCAGAGGCTGTGTGAGCCTATCAGAAGTACATGCCCCTGTACCCAATCCATGATATGAGCACCACACTTAGCTTCAATAAAGGAATTGACCTCCTATGTACCATATTGGTATCAGTCTGTGTCTTTCCCGCTCCCACACAGCCTAAGTGAGGCCAACTCGACACAAAAGAGTACTCCCCTGAGTAAAAAATCAGGTAGGTCTGGTAGGAGACCTGAATGGCTGAGCAAGGAGCTCCTGAAGGAAATCTCAGGGAAGAAAGAAACTTAAAATTTATGGAAGGAGGGATTTGTCACTTGGGAGAACTATAGAGAAGTAGTCAGGGCTTGTAGGAAAGCAACAAGGAAGGCCAAAGCCCTCTTGGAACTGAAGTTGGCAAAGGAAGTAAAAGAGAACAAGAAAGGCTTCTTCAAATCTGTTAGCAGAAAAAGGAAGCCCAGGGAAGGTGTGGGGGCAGTGCTGAGTGAGGAGGCAGCCTGAGAACTGAGGGTGCAGAGAAGGCAGAGCTGCTGAATGTCTTCTTTGCTTCAGTCTTTACACCTAAGACTGAACTCCCCTAGGTACTCCAAACTCTGGATGAAGGAGAGGAAGCCTGGAGGAGGGAATGCTCCCAAGTGATCAGTGCAGATTAGGTTAGGGATCAGTTACACAAATTAAACATTCACAAGTCCATGGGCTGTGCTGAGATGCAGCCAAGGATGCTGATGTTATCACTCTGTCACTCTCCATCATCTTTGCCAAATCGTGGCAGACAGGAGAGGTGCCTGAGGGCTGGAAGAGAGACAATATCACTTCAGTCTTCAAAAAGGGCAAGAAAGAGGTTCCAGGAAACTCTAGACCAGGCAGCCTCACCTCCATCCCTGGAAAAATGATGGAGCAGCTCCTGCTGGAGGTCATCTCAAGGCACTTGGAAGAGAAGAAGGTTATCAGGTATAGTCAGCATGGATTTACCAAGGGGAAGTCATGTTTGACTAACCTGATAGCATTCTGTGATGACATAACTGAATGGGTAGATTCAGAGAGACCATTGGATGTAGTCTACCTTGACCTTAGCAAGGCCTTTGACACCATCTCCCATATGTGAGAGCACTCACTGGTCCCCAAAGAACTCACTGGAACACAACCTTGTAGCACATGTGCTGATTAGTATCAACTGGAAGAGGCAGAAATGTATGATCTGGTTTGTGGATCTGTATTATCAAGGAACAACGTGAAAGAGAGAAAAGAATTCTGACATAACAGATAAATCTGAACATATTTATTCCATGGCTTCCCACCTCTCTTATCATAGTGCAAGACTGAAAATCTGTTTCTGCATATGTTTCCCATCAAATTCAAGACCTGGTAATGCATAAACCATGGAGTAAATCTGTAAAGTCCCTATTGCTTATCAAAGATTAATGAGAACAACTGTGTGTACTCTCCACATTTTGCTTTGTGTATAAACAGAGCAGTGGGGTTAATTGTGAAAACTATTTACTTTCGATGTGGGGAACAAAACCCACTCAAATGCTGCCTTTTTACAAGCTGTGAAGTTTTTCCACCACAGCACATATGCCTTACTACAATCTGGCAGGCATACCCGCAACAAAAAACCCATAGCCTAAGATAATAACTGTTGCAGCTACCTGTTAGCTGCCGTGGGAGATGTGGTCAAGGCCCTCACAGATCAGTGTGACCAAAAGCAATGCCACATGGACTCCAGGCCATTCAATGTGAGTTATGCCAGAGACTCTTTATTGATTCTTCTGACTCTCATTATATAGTATCACAGTCTCACAGTATCACCAAGGTTGGAAGAGACCTCACAGATCATCAAGTCCAAGCTGTTACCACAGAGCTCAAGGCTAGACCATGGCACCAAGTGCCACGTCCAATCCTGCCTTGAACAGCTCCAGGGACGGCGACTCCACCACCTCCCTGGGCAGCCCATTCCAGTAGCCAATGACTCTCTCAGTGCAGAACTTTCTCCTCACCTCAAGCCTAAATTTCCCCTAGATTTCTCCTGGCGCAGTCTTTGAGCATAGAGCACACACACACACACATTGGCATAATTAGGCAAGGACAACCCAGCCCTCTGCATAAACTCCACCTTGTTTTCCGTGTTAACAAGATGTCCACTATCTATTCTTTCCAAGATTAGGTAGCCAGAAGCTGGTGGCAGCCAAGGTCAGCATCAGTCTGTTATTATCCTTCTTCACTCTGCGTTCCCACAAATAACCTCTTGGGTTTTAGGGCTTCTTACAGCTTGCAGTAGAAACTAAAAAGTCATGCAAATTACACATAGTTTCCTCTCTCTATAAAAGTATCAAATTGGAACATTAAATATGTTATGAGGCCTGGACGAGGCCTTGAGCAAGCTGCTCTAGTGGGAGGTGTCCCTGCCTATGGCAGGGGGTTGGAGCTGGATGATCCTTGAGGTCCCTTCCAACCTAAACCATTCTATGGTTCTATGTTGCCCTCAGTGACTATGCTGGCATATGAACCTAAAACTAGTCACGAGCAAGAAAGGAAACATGCTCCATTTCACCTGCTTTCTGCACAAGCTTTACAGTCCAATAAAACATAAGTTCACTTTAATAATATATTAGATGCTGTGTGCAGGGTAAATAGCCTAAACCCTACATTTCTTGGCTGAAAGCATTGCTATTAAATATTACACCTGCCAGGAACTGTCCCAGTTGTATGCAGGGGTTCTCACCTCTGTTTCTTTCTGCAAGAGTGGTCTCTCACTTTGATTTATGCACATTTGCCTAGCTCCCCAAGGGTACTCCTCCTTCTGGACATGGAATTGGCATACATTTTGGCAAGCTTCAAGTGTTTAAGTGAACCAGTTTTTTAATATATGTATTTCTTGGCCTAGGTGTTAAATAGACCAAACAGTAAAATACATATTTCATAATACATTACTTATATAAATCTTTAGTAAGTCCTGCAAATATTTCTCCCTCGCTGTTTAATCTCTGTCTATTCTATACCTAAATGACACTGGAGAGAATAAAGCAGAGCTGGATCACACCTATGAAAAGGATAATGTTTGCTAGGTCCTTCCTAGCTTATAGTGCTGAGTGTAAGGAGATGACAAAGTTTTCTCAAAGGACATCTGTGGAAAATGCAATGGAAAAGTAGAATTAGGCTGAGCCAAAGCTCCATGCTGCCCTAATGAGGTGTTTTACCAGCATGGCTGCCTCAGCAACAACTTGACCAACAGGTTTACCTCCAGCCTCCCACTACTCATTACAAATGAAGCAGTCATCCTCCAAGGATAGCAGAGGTACTGCATGCACCTGTATGTTTGTGAAGTCATAGAATCATAGGTTGGAAGGGACCTCAAAGATCATCTAGTTCCAACCCCCTGCCATAGGCAGGGGCACCTCTCACTAGAAAAAGGTCACTCAAGGCCTTCTCAAACCTAGCTTTGAGCACCTCCAGGGAGGGAGCATCCACAACCTGTGGATGTGGGGGAACCTGTGCCAGTGTCTCACCACCCTCACTGCAAAGAACTTCTTCCCAACATCCAGTCTAAATCTCCCCTCTGCTGGTTTAAACCCATTACTTCTCTTCCTGACATTCCCAGACCTTGTCAATGGTCCCTCCCCAGCCTTCCTGTAGGCTCCCTTCAGATACTGCAAAGCCACTCTAAGGTCTCCTCGAAGCCTTCTCTTCTCCAGGCTGCAGAGCCCCAACTCTCTCAGCCTGTCCTCATAGCAGAGCTGCTGCAGCCCTCTGAGCATCTTCGTGGCTCTCCTCTGGACTGGCTCCAGCAGTTCCATGTCCTTCTTGTGTTGTGGGCTTCAGAACTGCACACAGGACTGCAGGTGGGGTCTGAGGAGAGCAGAGTAAAGGGGCAGAATCCCCTCCCTTGCCCTGCTGCCCACACTGCTCTTGCTGCAGCCCAGCACAGGGTTGCTGTCTGGGCTGCATGTGCACACTGCAGGCTCATGTTGAAAGTTTTATCACCCCAGACCCCCAGGTCCTTCTCCTCAGGGCTGCTCTCAGCCGTTTGCCACCCAGCCTGGAGTTGTGCTTGGGATTGCACCCACCCAGGTGCAGGACCTTACACTTGGCCTTGTTGAATGTCATGAGGTTGGCCTGGTCCTACCTCTCCAGCCTGTCCAGGTGCTTCTGGATGGATCCCTGCCCTCTAGCAAGTCAACCATTCCACACAGCTTGGTGCCACAATAACTCATAGTACCAGTTATTTGATTTGGTGGAAATGGTCATGTAAGGTTTTGTGATTTATCCAAATTTCCTCACAGTGCAGACAGAAATGGGCAAATGTATTAGCAGGACTGACAAAATAATGTTAAGGACAGGAAAACAAGTAATGAAGAAATATTCAGAACAAAGTATTGGATATGTATCTGGCAGCTGCTCAGTACTAAGCTTTTCTTCTGCTGTCCTTCTGCATCTAAGGTCTCTGTACCCATGGTAAAGAGCTATGGCAATACTCTGTATGTGAGCAGTATTTTAGCACTTTGCAATTACTTCACAATGTAATTTGGAGTCCTCAATCACTAACTACATCAGCATACAGAGAAGGGTAGTCTGTCTTTTTTGTTTTTTCATGACTTCCACATCCTTTGCTGAAAGTCATATCTCACCCTGAGTCTGACAAGCTTAGCACAGCCCTTCATCCCACACAGAGCTCAGCATCGACCTTTCAAGCCGTCATAGAATTTTCTGGGACTTAGATCTTCTTTTTACATTGGCCTCAAAATGTTTATGAGCTAACAGCTGCCTGCTCTTCTTATCAGTCACATTTGTCAGGCCTGGAACACAAGCCCTGTGAGGAGAGGCTGAGGGAGATGGGGATGTTTAGCCTGGAGAAGTGTGCCAGTTTGAGCCTAGCAGGGATATTTTAGTAAGAGGAATTAGATTCTAGGCTGTGAAGAGAACTAAAAATGACATTGAATTGCATATTATCACTGTTAGCCTTCCCCCTGATTTAATAAAAATATAACCCAGTCCCCCAAGCAAACAAAAACCTCAAGGGGTTGGTTTGTAGGGAATACTTGGATTTGCAAAACTCAGAATCTTCAATCTGCAGAATTGCTCACATAGAGAAGTCAGAAGCTGGTGGCAACATCACAGACTCACAGAATGTCAGGGGTTGGAAGGGACTCAAAGAGATCATTGAGTCCAATTCCCCTGCCAGAGCAGAACCAGACAATCTAGCACAGATCACATAGGAAGGCATCCAAACAGGCCTTGAAAGGCTCCAGACAAGGAGACTCCACAACCTCTCTGTGGACCCTGGTCCACTGCTCTGGGACCCTTACAGTAAAGAGGTTCCCTCTTGTGTTGAGCTTCCATCCATTGCTCCTTGTCCTATCCCAGGGAGCAAGTGAGCAGAGCCTGTCCCCTCTCTCCTGACCCCCAGTCCTTATTAAATCCCTTCTCAATCTTCTCTTCTCCAGACTAAACAGTCAAACAGCCCCAGATCCCTCAGCCTCTCCTCATCAGCAGTGCTCCAGTCTCCTAATCATCCTTGTAGCCCTGCACTGGACCCTCTCCAGCAGATCTCTGTCCCTCTTAAACTGGGGAGCCCAAAATTGAACACATTATTCAAGATGAAGTCTCACCAGGGCAGAGTAGAGGGAGAGGAGAACCTCTCTTGATTTGCTGGCCACACTCTTCTTAATACACTCCAGGATGCCATTGGCCTTCTTGGCCACAAGGACACATTGCTGTGCCATGGGTAACAGGGTGAATAACACAGATAACATAAACCAACCCAAGAAAGTTCAGGAAAAGCTGTTCCATTTAAAGTGTTCTGAACATATGGAATGAATAATCTAGGGAAGACTGAGGCTGAGAAGTGCAAATGAGTTCAAAAGAGCCTTGGGTTTCCTTCTTGAGCACAAAAGGGGTCAACTCATAGAGGGGAAAGACAGGAAAGTGGGATTAAAGTAAAGCAAATAAAGCTGGGCCAGATAACTTTTTCCTGTTTGTAAATGTAATGTTTTCAACAGAAAAAAAAGAAAGGGTGACTACACAGATGGTCTGTGTTAGTTCCACATCCTTTGAAATTTGGTTTCCAAAAATGTCACCTTGTTCTCTAGCATAAAGCACATACCCTGTTTTCCAACACGTTCACATGGAGTCTGGTCAAGAATGGGCTACCTCATTAGGCATCACCATGGAAAAATGTGTGCAAGAAGCAGAATATAAACATGAATAGCACCAAATTCTCCTGCTGAGATCTGCATGAAAGAAGGCAGCTGCTGGTTCACTTGCTACATGTCCACATTAGCAAGCAACTTGACCCCAAAATAACAAATCAGTTGGTCTTGAGGCCATTGTATTTTTGGTAAGTGAAGTCCTGGGGTTCTATTTTGGTCTAGGAATTGTGTAATCAATGCTGTCTGAAAGTCCTTTGGTTTGGATCCTAGTAAACTAAGTAAATTATTTGGGGCTGGAAAACATTTAGTGCAGAGTGAAACAGTCACTTTGGATTGATTTATAAAGAATCTGTCTAGTTCATACCGAAAGAAGTTCCCATAGGGGATTGACATAAGGTATCTGTATGCTGCTCCTCCAGATCAAAAGTGCATAGAGATACAGTCTTTGTCACTCAGGTTCATGCTTTATGTCTCTTGGACATTCTAATTTGCTTCATCTTACCAGACACTGCTTTACCATAGAAACTTCCTTTTGGACTCCTCAGATTGATTACTAGCAATGGGATCAGTCCTATACCTCGGAGAAGGCTGTGAGACCTTAATTCAAAACGCTTTCTGTGGGATCTGAGCAAGCAGCCACCCTATCTCCCCTCTCCTGTCCATTCTCATGGGATAGCTGAGAAGGAAGGATGTTCTGACAGCACAGGCCAGAGGATGTATATTGAGTTTATGACCACTAGGGTGGTGGAAGGTCCAAATTATACCTAGAATACATATCCAATACATATCCTAAATACCCACCTCGCTCCCTGCCACCCACACTCCTTCTTCCCGGATGGAAGAAGTGGGAAAGCAGACAAAAGCCTTGGTGCCTCTCAGTCTATCACAGACACCACGTTTGGCCTTGTTTTGCACCCTTCTTTGTCTTTGGTAAGCACAGGTCATGGTCAAAGATACTCATAACAATGCTTAAAACCCTAGCCAACTTGTTTGTTTGCTGCTGCTGCCGCCTCTGTTTTGTCTGCTACCTGTTTCCCTTGCACGCCTTTGCACCACATAGCTGGGGACTTGCCTCCCCCACAAACAGGCAACCTGACCCTACCTGTCTTACCCACTGAGCCAAGGGACTGAAATGGCTTGCCCCACGCTGGGATACAGCTGCCCGCTTGAGCTCAGCCAAGCCCGAATCTATTTTAACTCTGGTCTAGTCTAGGCGACAACCTAGCAACAACCTAGCAACGAGTTGAGCCCCAGGGACCTGCTGGCCACTGCTCCAGCCAACTCCTTTGCTATATACAGCACCCAATCGGATTGCTCTAGCCTGTAAACCTGCTTCACTCAGGTGACTGACCACTCTGATGACCTCCTGAGAGCCACAGAGGATTTGTCTCATGTCCCTGGGTCTTCGCAGACAACGTGCTCGATCTGAGCTACACAAGCTGCATCATCACCACATGGACATGGCTGGGACTATATTTTTCCTTGTTTATGCTTCTACATCGTCGTGGAGGCAGGGAATTAATGTGGCTGAGTTGGGAATTACAAAAAATAGCATTATTTTATTTTCCTGGAGCCCCACCCCCAAACTATATACAAAAATTAGTTTAGAAACAGATCCGGTTTGATCGAGAATATCTTCCATAAGAACAGTGTGGATAAATTTAGAGATTTAGGAAGTCAGGCAATGGAAAAGGCTAAGCTATAAACACAGCTTTACCCTCCTATCAGTCAGGCTGAGCAGAAGATTAAGGGAACAGCAGGTCTTACCCACAGAGGTGAGATAGGCATTCGGCAACAACCCCTTGCTGGGTTCCTCTGCAGGAGAAGACTTTTGCCATTGCAGGCAATATCCAATAATAGAGATCCATGCAGCAGAAGCCCCAGGTGAGTCACAGAGATGCCAAATGTCTTGAGCACTTTTTCCTGAGTGGGATGGCCATGGAATGATGCTGCCTTCTCAGTGGCAGGGGAGAGCCAAAACTGCTAGCATCCCTCAGCTCTGGGAGGCAGCCAGGAAGTCAGCTCAGGCCACCTCTCTCTCTCTCTCTCAAAGGACCCCAGAGTTTGCCAAGCCTACAAGTTTGCAGAAAAGGGTGCAAAAGTGGGGAGAACCATCCAAAAGCAGGGATGGGATAAAACCAAGAGCTGTACAAAAGGTAGGAGCCATCCAAAAGCGGGGATGATCCAGTCATGGCAGGAACCTGTCCTTTGCTGTGGTAGGGGACTCTCAAGATGGGAACTCTCAAGGTATGAACTCTCAGGGCAAGAAGCCTTGCTCTATTTATCCTTTTTCTAGACAAAGTGTCCATTTACCATTTACACTGGGTGCTAAAATCCAGCCAATCACCAGCCTGATTCCAGTGCAGGCTTCCACACGGGTCAGCCCACGTGTAGAAAGGCAGCTTTTGCTGTCCCCCTTAAGCCCACAGGGTGGGGGGAAGCAGTTTTCACACCTTCTTCTCCCTTTCAAACCTGCAGAGTGGGAGGGAGAAGAAAAGAATTTGGGGTACCCCTGGACATACATGTACTTTTGGATTACAAGTATTGAAACAGTGACCAGTGAGTAAACTACCTCTCTTTTCTGAAGTTTGTGGAAGTTTATGTTTAACATTTAAGGGGCAGTTTGTGCTGCAAGACTCTCCAGGGGTTTAAACTTTCTAAAACCTTTCCTAAATCATTTAAATTTAATCTGACTCTATAGTTACATTCTGCAAAATTAGTTTTACCAACTGTGGAATAGAATCTGTCTGTGTTAATTGTAAATAAGTTTGGGGACATTTTCTCTATATATTTAATAAAATCTCTCATGATTTCATATCAGCCTCATTACTATTCACTTCTAACCCAGATTCAAACCTCTCCTTAACAACTAGGAAAAGACCTAAAATAAGAGGACCTTAAAATAAAAGTTACATAATAGGATTTTTCCCTCTGATAAGATAGCCTGAAACTGTTTAATACTCACAGACTCAGCTTTAACTTTAGCTTTTATTACTTGTGTTAGTTTGAAGCTAGCTAGAGCGTTATGGTGAGAAGAATTAGATTACAGGCTGTGAAAGGAAAACAAGAGTGATGCCTACTTCACTCATAGGCTTGCTGAGAGGTATAAGAACAAGAATCCAAACATAGATAAGGCACTTCTTCTTGGGACACTGCCTGAGCTGCACTTCTCTCTAGCCTCTCTGCCATCTCTCTGATTAATCTACTTTGCATCCTAACCCCCTGGCTGAACCTCCATTCTTCCTTGGGACTGGGGTAAGGTTGAGAGGTGGGGGAGAAGGTGGAAGGGCAGTTGGGAGCCCCTCCTGGGGACTCAGGTTTCTGGGAGGGCTGTTGTGTTTCTGTATTACCTTTTACCTTGTATATTTCTGTCTATAACTGCATATACTGTAAATATCTGCTTGTATCTGCTTGTAAATATAAGCTTCATTCAATTTCCAGAGCTGGCTGAGTCTACTCTGGGTGATTTCCAAAGTGGGAGGGGGCAGGGAACACCCAAACCATCACATTACTGAATTATGGACTGAGATATGCACTGTTTTTGACCACCCCACGAGACATACACAGACACATTACTACCTGACTCTTCTATGCAGTTTACAAAATGTCTTGTAGGAATTATGCACCCTGACAGATCCAGTCCTGTGCTCTGGCTCCATCTGGGCCCATTGCCTTGCAGTAAAAGTGCAACCATTCTTGTAACCTGCAGCTAGCTTTTTTTTTCAATGGCATCCTCATTCTCCAAGAGGGGACGGCTTGGCAATAGGAAAGAGCTTTGCAGCTGTATTTACAGCAGCTAAGAGTTTTAGTCAGGTGCAGATCCCACTTCCAACCACTTACGGGAAAGATATCAAAGCTGTACTGTTGAGAAAGACATGACTCTAGCTTTGCTGCTCTCAGACCTAACATGGATGGCACATGTTCAGAGATAAAAGAGCCTGAAGAAGTCCATCACACTGGTTCCTCCACAAATTTCCTCTGCCCTTTTGTAAGGAAGGGACACCAAAACATATGTTTGTTGTGTTAGAACATATTCATGTTCACAGGTGGTGAACAAACTGAAAACCAGGGAAGGTCAGAGCCTTCTGAAGAGTCTCATTTCCAGAACACCATCAGACTTCAGGAGGTTGTTCATTAATGAAGGTTGCTAGAACATGAAAGGAGAATCATATTACTCTTTTTCACAAAAAGTCTGTGCTACTTTGAGGCTAGCTAGAATGTTCAGGTGAGAAAAACTAGATCACAGGCTGTGAAAGAGAAACAATGGTGATGTCTACTTCACTCATAGGCTTGCTGAGATGCAAAATAACAAGAGTATAAACATAGAGAAGGCATTTGGGCACAGCCTGGCCTTTGAGCTGCATTTCTCTCTAATCTCACTTTATGTCTCTCTGATTAATCCACTTTGCTTCCTAACCCTTTTGGGCGACCCTCCATTCTTCCTTGGGGCACAAGGCAACATCTGGGGTAAGGTGGAGAGGTGGGCGCAGGTGGAAGCGTGGTTGGGAGCCCCTCCTGGGGACTCAGGTTTCTGGGAGGGCTGTTGTGTTTCTGTACTACTATGTTTTACCTTGTATATTTCTGTATATAGCTGTATATACTGTAACTATCTGCTTGTACACTGTGCCAGCTGTAAATATAAGCTTCATTCAATTTCCAGAGCTGGCTGAGTCTAGTTTGGGTGATTTCCAAAGTGTGGGGACACAGATAACAGCCAAAACACCACAAAGTCTTCAAGATAATAAAGTAATTGTGATTAAAGGCATTTCTAGCAATCTATAAACACTAGCCTAGGAAAGTTTGTAAAAGAGGCCAAACACTGCTTTAAAATATTATAACTCAAAACTGTACTAGAACATGTCCAGAGAAGGGCAACAAAGCTGGTGAGGGGCCTGGAGCACAGCCCTGTGAGGAGGGGCTGAGGGAGCTGGGGGTGTGCAGCCTGCAGAAGAGGAGGCTCAGGGCAGACCTCATTGCTGTCTACAACTACCTGAAGGGAGGCTGTAGCCAGGTGGGGTTGGGCTCTTCTTGCAGGCAACCAGCAACAGAATGAGGGGACACAGTCTCGAGTTGTGCTAGGGGAGGTACAGACTGGATGTTAGGAG
>WAAF01012974.1:25956-43521 GCA_013400475.1 Tricholaema leucomelas
TTGGCTACTGGAATGGGCTGCCCAGGGAGGTGGTGGAGTCGCCGTCCCTGGAGCTGTTCAAGGCAGGATTGGACGTGGCACTTGGTGCCATGGTCTAGCCTTGAGCTCTGTGGTAACAGGTTGGACTTGATGATCTGTGAGGTCTCTTCCAACCTTGGTGATACTGTGACACTGTGATGTCTATCTCAGAGGCAGAGCACGAGGTTATGCAGCTAAGATCTCATAGGAAGGTGAATGCTTCTCGTAATGAGGTGAAGCTGATGGCTCTAATGCAGTGGAACAGCTGCATCAGGCTCTTCCCCAGCTCTGAGTCACACTGAGCTCATGTTCAGTGGGCAGTAGCTTTGCATGCTACAATTACGATTGACTTCCAAAAGATTTAAAACTTTACCTTTTTTAACAAAAGCTTTACGTTTGGGAGGCACTGACGACGAGGGGTTTGGTGCTGTTCCAAGGAGGACTAGCTCCCTGCCACCTCCTCAGTCTTCTGGCTGACACAGTGTTTCCCCTTTTGCTGCAGTCTCCCTAATGTGCTGCGAGATCTGGGTGCTGAGAAGGACCTGGCATCCCAGCTTCAATTTTTTGCTTTCGTGCAAGTATATCATCTCTCTTGTTCCATCTGCAGGTAATATATAAAACATAGATACAAGACACTAGTGGCTTTTCTGCTTCATTATTAAACTCTACCTCTTGCATTAATGGCTCTATACCAGGTTTGAGCTTCCCTCAAAGCTAAAATTTAACCATAAAATGCCTGCCTCCTCAAATTTGCCATCTGGTTCTGTTGTGTTTCTGTATCTCATTGCCTGGATATTTAGGTTTTCTCTCCCCGCCCTGGTTCCCAGAGGTAAGTAGTTGTCCACATGGCATATATTGCACCACCACATGCTGGGGACTTCTAAACTGATCTGTGCAGCTGAGCAAAAAAAGAGTTTAGCAGTACTCCTGCAGAGGTATTTGGTTTCTGGAGGAAAACAGGACGGCTTTTTGTTAGCCTGCAGGCTCAACAGAAGTTGCTTGGGATGCTCTATCTGTCCACAGAGACCTGCTCAGAGAAAATACTCACTTTGGAAATTCTAGGCTGGATGTTAGGAGGAGGTTCTTGCCAGAGAGAGTGATTGGCATTGGAATGGGCTGCCCAGGGAGTTGGTGGAGTCACCGTCCCTGGAGGTGTTGAAGCAAAGCCTGGATGAGGCACTTAGTGCCATGGTCTGGTTGACTGGATAGGGCTGGGTGCTAGGTTGGACTGGATGATCTTGAAATCCCTTCCAACCTGGTTGATTCTATGATGCTATGAAAGAGTTCTATCATGAGCAAAGTTCTTTTTCTGAACTTCAAATTATTATTCAACCTTTAACTATGTGAAGATGAAAAGTGTTGAAGGTACAGGCCAAGCAGAGCAGAAAAACTGAAGAAAATAAATGCTATTTCACTTTCTGCTGTGTAAGCATCAGATTAGATCACGACTCAGGAACCTTCCCTGCCAGAACATCGATCGATTTGGACAGCTTAATACTGGCAGCTCCTTACAGTTACTAATTTGACACTTCAAATTGAGCACACTTTTAGTACATTTCCTATGTGTACTATTGCATAAAATATATTGCCTGCATCACTATATGTGCTTTCTGATCTAGCAAAGAGGCCAATTTCCCCTTAAAGTTATAAGACAAAATAATGACTTTGCTGCTCCGTTAAAATCACAGCCAGCATAGACAGGACTTATTATGACATGGTTTTGTCTACTGCTAGGCTCAGGAGTGTTTTGAAATGCAATGGCAGAGTTTAAAAATGTTGTTAGGGTATTCTGAGGGAAGTAATAAATAAATTATAACTAATTATAATATTTTCAGCAAATTGTCAACACTTAAAGGAATAAGAGCTGGAGATCCATAATGAGTCACGTAAGTCCCCTGTACTCAGCACTGCTCAGGCCACACCTTGAGTGCTGTGTCTAGTTCTGGGCTTCTCAGTTCAAGAGAGATGTTGAGGTGCTGGAAGGTGTCCAGAGAAGGGCAACAAATCTGGTGAGGGGCCTGGAGCACAGCCCTGTGAGGAGAGGCTGAGGGAGCTGGGGGTGTGCAGCCTGCAGAAGAGGAGGCTCAGGGCTGACCTCATTGCTGTCTACAACTACCTGAAGGGAGGCTGTAGCCAGGTGGGGGTTGGTCTCTTCTCCCAGGCAACCAGCAACAGAACAAGGGGACACAGTCTCAAGTTCTGCCAGGGGAGGTCTAGGCTGGATGTTAGGAGGAAGTTGTTGGCAGAGAGAGTGATTGGCACTGGAATGGGCTGCCCAGGGAGGTGGTGGAGTCACCGTCCCTGGAGGTGTTGAAGCAAAGCCTGGCTGGGGCACTTAGTGCCATGGTCTGGTTGATTGGCTAGGGCTGGGTGCTAGGTTGGACTGGATGATTATCTCTGTATGTTGTCAGAACTGTAGGATTTCTTCTGGAACTAGACTTCCCTGCTATGTCAGATGAGATTCAGTTTGCTGTCATGTATGGAAGTATGCATTGCAGTCCAGTATGCACTGTCAAATCCACAGAAGCTCAATCAGTATTTTAATCTGGTTTTGTTTATGCATAGTCTTTTGTAGTTGTGCTGGTTTGAGGCTAATTGAAACATTTTACTGAGAGAAATTAAAACCTTAGCTATGAGAAGAAAGAAAAGAAAGCAACAGTAGCCTATATCCCTCATTCTTCTGATGAGAAACTCAACTACTCAAAATATAGATAAGCCACTCACTGCTCACACAGTGCTGAGCTCTCAGTTCTATTCCTTCTTTTTGGTAGTCTGGTCTCTGTAGATGCTTCAGCATTAACTCTTTAATCAGACTTTACTCTTTTTCCTCCAATCCTGTTGTCTTTTGAGGTCTCACCTCAGATCTCTGCAGATTTATCATGTGAGATACACATGGATTGATCTGGTTATTTCTGAAAGGAGGGAAAGAGGGGAAGGAGGGGTGGAGGATAGGGGAAGGGGAGCAGACGAGGTTTGGGTCAGGAGCCCTTCTGGCAATCTGATTTCTAGAAGGGGTATTATGTTTCTGTATTACTTTTAACTTGTATATAACTGTATATATTTGTGTATATATCTGCTTGTATATTTCACTAAGCTGTAGATATAGCTTCATTCCTTCACTTCCAGCCAGTTGAGTCTAGACTGGGTGATTTCAATGTGTGGCTGGGGGGGTGGGTAACTCTCACCATCACAGTAGTGTATGTTTTGTTTCTATGGGTTTGTAGTTGATAAAAAGTTCTTCTGGAAGAGGCAAGTGCATTGGTGTCATCTCCAGTGCAACTTCAGAAAGAATCAAAGATGTGCAGGAAAAGCAGAGGGAATTGAAAATCCATATGCAGTTGGAGACCTCGTTTGGTGAGATTGTCACAATCTTTTAACTCCCCATGTGTGTTGGCAAGTGCAGTGCAATTTGTCACCTATTCAATTTGAAATGACATGTAAAGATGACACTAGTTGTCAGAGAGTTTTCCTGAGAGAAGAAGCAGCTGAAGCTATTGTACCCCAGCTGCCAAACACCAGGACTAGAAGAGGGCTGAGAAAATGTGTATGAAGTATTGGTGTCTAAGGCACGTGAAGGTAGGAATTGCGGATAACCCTGGCAACTAGATTTTCTGATATTGTCCCTCTTGCTTCATGGCAACTAACAAGGACATAATAGACAAGAGAGGAACTAGAACCGAGTCCTTCACCCAGAAATACTAATTTGGTTTTTTTTCTTACCTTATATATAGAATCATAGAATTGTAGAACCAACCAGGTTGGAAGAGACCTCCAAGATCATCCAGTCCAACCTAGCACCCAGCCCTAGACACTCAACCAGACCATGGCACTAAGTGCCTCATCCAGGCTTTGCTCAAACACCTCCAGGGACAGCGACTCCACCACCTCCCTGGGCAGCCCATTCCAATGCCAATCACTCTCTCTGCCAACAACTTCCTCCTAACATCCAGCCTAGACCTTCCCTGGCACAACTTGAGACTGTGTCCCCTTGTTCTGTTGCTGGTTGCCAGGGAGAAGAGACCAACCCCACCTGGCTACAGCCTCCCTTCAGGTAGTTGTAGACAGCAACGAGGTCTGCCCTGAGCCTCCTCTTCTCCAGGCCACAGCTCCCTCAGCCTCTCATCACAGGGCTGTGCTCCAGGCCCCTCCCCAGCTTTGTCACCATTCTCTAGACTCGTTCCAGCACCTCAACATCTCTCTTGAATTGAGGAGCCCAGAACTGGACACAGCACTCAAGGTGTCGCCTGAGCAGTGCTGAACACAGGGGCAGAATAACCTCCCTTGTCCTGCTGGCCACACTGCTCCTGATACAGGCCAGGATGCCACTGGCTCTCTTGGCCACCTGGGCACACTGCTGGCTCATGTTCAGCTACTCTCTACCAGCACCCCCAGGTCCCTCTCTGCCTGGATGCTCTCCAGCTACTCTGTCCCCACCCTGTAGTGCTGCTTGAGGTTGTTGTGTTCTCTAACTGTAGAACCCTGCACTTGGCCTTGTTCAATCTCATCCCATTGGCCTCTGCCCACCCATCCAGCCTGTCAATGTCCTTCTTCAGGGCTCTCCTACCCTCCAACAGCTCCACACCTGCTCCTAGCTTGGTGTCATCTGCAAACTTACTGATGCTGGACAAAATCCCCTGGTCCATATCACCAAAAAAGATATTAAATAGAACCTCTCCCAGCAACATTATCTCTCCATCCTGTGGGTTTGTTAATACCAAATGACAACAAAGCCATTTAATCAGCATTTTGCTAGTACTCTGAATTGGAAACCATGAGAGATGCATGAGTCTCATCAGTTGAATGGGCAGCTCTCAGAATGTCTCTGGAAGAGTGGACTAAGAGAAAATAGGAGAAGTTTTCCTTTTGTTATAGGTAAAAGAGCAGAGCTCCTACATGCTTTCAAAAGAGGGAAAATTAGTTCCTGTATCTTCTGGAATGAGTAGAAAGAATTTAAAGCTGTTTCAGGCTGTTTTGCTGAAATTGTGCTCTTGCAGAGCTCCTTAAATACAGACCCAGTAAATCCAGCCTGTGCTATTTCACACACCTTTGGCAAGTCAGTTGGATAGAATTTATACTGTCAGAGGCTGATATGACTAGCCAAATTTCAGCCTGGGTTACCTGTAGCTAAATACAAAATCACAGAATCTAAAGTATGATCTGGGTTGAAGGGACCTGTCTGGTTCCATCTATCCTGCCACAAGAGGGTCGCCTTCTTCTGGAAGAGATTGCTCCAAGTCCCATCCAGCCTGGCCTTCAACACTTCCATGGCAGGGCATCCACTTCTCGGAATAACCTGTTTTATTGTCTCACTGTCTTCACACTAAAGAATTTCTTCCTAATATCTAATCTAGATATACCCTTTTTCAGCTTATACTTCTTATCACAGTCACTACACTCTCTGATAAAAAAGTCCCTCCTCATCTTTCTTGTAGATCCTCTTTAAGCACAAGGTCTCTTCCAAGCCTTCTCTTCTCCAAGCTGAATAACCCCAACTCGCTCAGTTCTTTTTCTCATGAGGAAGGCTCTCCAGCCCCATGATTATCTTCATGGCCCTCCCCTGGACTCACTCAAGTCCATGTACTTCTTGTGCTGAAGGCCCCAGAGCTGCACACATTATTCCAGATGGTGCCTTATGAGAGCAGAGCAGAAGGAGATGTGACGGTTTGGGTGTTACCTGCCCCCCTTACTCTTATGAAATCACCCAGATGAGACTCAGATGAGCTGGAGATTAGAATGAAGCTTTATATTCACAGCTTAGCACAATATACAAGCAGGTATTTACAATATTTACAGCTATAGACAGAAAATAAAGGTAATACAGAAACACAACAGCCCTCCCAGAAACCAGAGGCCCCAGGAAGTGCTCCCAACCACTCTTCCACCTCCTTTCCACTCCTCTACCTTATCCCAGACTTTGCCTCATGTTCAAGGTGAATTTGGAAGATCAGACAGGGGGCTTAGGAAGGAGAAGGATTTGTTGCACAGACAGCAGGTTAGAGAGAGAAGGGAGGCAACCAGAGCCAGAGAGCAACTCCCTTATCTGTGTTTGTGTTCTTGTTTTTATACATCTCAGCAAGCCTATGAGTGCAGTAGCCACCACCATTGTTGCCCTTTCACAGCCTAGAATCTAATTCTTCTCACCAAAATATTCCAGCTAGCTTTAAAGTAACACATCTGCTGTCTGTGCTTTCTTTGGTGCAACTCAGGATGAGATTATCTTTCTGGGGTGCAAGCACACTTTACTAATTCATATTCAATTTTCATCCCCCAACATCCTCAAGTCGTTCTCTGCAGGACTGCTCTAGATCCACTCATATCCCATGCCCCATCCTGTATTGAGATTGCTCTGACCCAGGTGTAGAAACTTGCATTTGGTCTTGTTGAACTTTGTGGGGCTTCCATGGAACCATCTCTTCAGCCTGTCACGGTCCCTCTGGATGGTGTCCCTCGCCTTCAGTGTTTCAACTGCAGCACACAGCTTGATGTTGTTGTCAAACTTCTGAGGATTTACTTTGTTTGTGTTGCTGAAAAGATGTTCAAAAGGTCACACTTTGTATATATCAGCCATAACTTTGTTGAAATATCCTGTCTCTCACCCCAGATGTTGTGTGGTTCAGCCAAACCTCACTGATCTCTGGAGCACATGGAAAAGACTTGTCAAGGGTTGAAATACAGCCAGCCCTAAACAGGGTAGGCTAAACTCTACTGGGCAACATTGAGGAATGGGATGGGATCAGAAGGACAACTCTGTGTTTCTCAGGTCACATCTGAAATAGCAAACTCTGATGGTGAAGTTTTCACTGTAATGAGGCCAAGAGCCTTAGCAACTACCAGATTTCCACTGTATTAAGACAGCACATTGCTCTTAAGCAATAAACAGCTTCTTCAGATTAGCTTTAAAGTAAAAGAACCATAGAATCATAGAATGGTTTAGGTTGGAAGGGACCTCAAGGATCATCCAGCTCCAACCCCCTGCCATAGGCAGGGACACCTCCCACTAGAGCAGGCTGCTCAAGGCCTCATCCAGCCTGGCCTTAAACACCTCCAGGGAGGAAGCATCCACAACCTCCCTGGGCAACCTGTGCCAGTGTCTCACCACCCTCACTGTAAAGAACTTCCTCCTAACATCCAGTCTAAATCTCCCCTCCTCCAGTTTAAACCCATTCCCCCTCGTCCTGACATTACCAGACCTTGTCAATAGTCCCTCCCCAGCCTTCCTGTAGGCTCCCTTCAGATACTGCAAAGCCACTCTAAGGTCTCCTCGAAGCCTCCTCTTCTCCAGGCTGCAGAGCCCCAACTCTCTCAGCCTGTCCTCAGAACAGAGCTGCTGCAGCCCTCTGATCACCTTCGTGGCTCTCCTCTGGACCTGCTCCAGCAGTTCCATGTCCTTCTTGTGCTGGGGGCTCCAGAACTGCACACAGGACTGCAGGTGGGGTCTGATGAGAAAAGATCCTTTAAGAAATCACAAGAGAAATGCAAAGTGCCTTGGTAAGGGGAAGACAAGGCTTCATTATTATTAGGATGCTGAGTCATTTTAATACATCCATCAGAGACATATATTCCCTCCTTTTCTTGTATTTAAATTTAGTAGAGCTGTAAGAAAACATCATAATTGTGCTGATGCTGAGGTCCTTCCTTTCTGTCCCTTCCTTTTTGTCCTGACTAAGCTACTGCAGAAATTAATTTCTCACAAATACCTTTATATGCACAGTTAAGAGCCAATGTAGAATTCCCTTGCCTGGTCTTTGCTGGCACTGAATAGCTACAGCTCATAACTACAGCCTTAGCTCTGTTAAACTGCAGGTTATTAATCTGATTAATCATATTAGCATCTTAGCAGTTCTTGCTACATTATGAAGACCCTCTGTCTAATCCTGACAATTCTCGAACTCTCCTGTTCAATAAATCTCTCCATTCCCTCAGTGGCAGAGTCCTGGCTTCCCATTCTGAGATAAATGAGAAGTGACAACTGGTATCTTGCCCTGTAGGCAGCATTTTCTGCAAAGACTAATACCTGGGTGTTCACAAACTTTTGATCTCCTCAGTGAAGTGCCCTGCAGGAAATGTTACTGTGTGAAACAAATTCGGGACAGCTGCCTATATCTTTGGCACTGATTTGCTGTTGCTAATTTAACACAGTCCAGAAAACATTGCCAAAGGAAGTCAAGGTCACTTCAACTCTTCAAGTGAATTGTCTATTTTCTATCTGCCATTGCAGATTACAGCCTTTGGGAGCACTTAGTGATCTGTGGATGTAAGAGATAGGGCAGTCAATACGATAGAATAGAATAGAATCAACTAGTTGGAGGTCTCCTCCAACCTCATCCAGTCCAACCTAGCACCCAGCCCTATCCAGTCAACCAGACCATGGCACTAAGTGCCTCATCCAGGCTTTTCTTGAACACCTCCAGGGACAGTGACTCCACCACCTCCCTGGGCAGCCCATTCCAATGCCAATCACTCTCTGTGGCAAGAACTTCCCCCTAACATCCAGCCTATACTTCCCCTGGCACAACTTGAGACTGTGTCCCCTTGTCCTGTTGCTGGTTGCCTGGCAGAAGAGACCAACCCCACCTGGCTACAACCTCCCTTCAGATAGTTGTAGACAGCAATGAGGTCTGCCCTGAGCCTCCAGATGTAGTTGCTGCTAAAAGGGTCTCATTTCTACTTCCTTTACAAACTATCTATTCCACTTCCTGTTGCAAACAGAGGTCAGATATTACCAGAAAGGAAGGATTTGATGTGATTTCATGAAATGCCATGGTTTCTTATGTCATAGACTTTCTACCAGTTTCCCAGATGAAATTGTAAAGGCGCAGATGTAAACATACTAGAGGGGAAAAAAAGGGCCAAGTAGAGACAGAGCAAACAGCTAACTTGAAAGCTTTCAGAGACAGAATCATAGAATGGTTTAGGTTGGAAGGGACCTCAAGGATCATCTGATTCCAATCCCCTGTAGGCAGGGACATCTCCCACTAGAGCAGGTTGCTCAAGGCCTCATCCAGCCTGGCCTTGAACAGCTCCAGGGAGGGAGCAGCCACAACCTCCCTGGGCAACCTCTGCCAGTCTCTCACCACCCTCACTGCAAACAACCCTTTCCTAACATCTACTTTGAATCTCCCCTCTGCCAGTTCAAACCCATTCCCCCTCGTCCTGACATTACCAGACCTTGTCAATAGTCCCTCCCCAGCCTTCCTGTAGGTCCTTTTCAGATACTGGAGGGCCACTATAAGGTCGCCATGAAGTCCTCTGTTCTCCAGGCTGAAGAGCCTCAACTCTTGTAGCTTGTCCTCATAGCAGAGCTGCTGCAGCCCTCTGAGCATCTTTATGGCCCTCCTCTGGACTTGCTCTGACAGTTCCATGTCCTTCTTGTCCTACTCATCGTTAGCTTTCCCACAGGGTTTCCCCCTCACCAAGAACAGGAGAAGACCAACACATTAAAATTGTGTAGTCTTCTAATCTAAGGGAGTCAAAGCAGCATTCAAATCTCTCCTAATTATCTCTAATAAGTAAAATAACACAAAACCCAAACCCTGTTGGCGACATTCCAGGAATTTTCATTTCTTCACTTCTGCCTGCTCTTTATGATGATAATTACTTTTTATCTGATCTTCATTTGTTCTGATTACTTCCTTTGAAAATTAATGTTGTACTTTTACATTGGTTAGGGCTATGAAAAATTTCCAACCCAAATCCTCTTGAGCTTTGTTTTGGGTTTTGCTTGTTGGTTTGCAACAGTAGAGGCAGTGGACAGCGAATCTTTCTTGCAAAGGCAGGGAGCCCTGAAAAGTCGTTCTACTCTCTTTAGGAAGCCTGGAAGCCACAGCTGCTGGACTCTGCACAAGCTGATGAGGAACACTCTCTGTGAAGCAGTCAGAAATTCTGAAGGCTCTGTGTGGCTATGTCTGTGCATATGTGTAGGATGTACTCATTATATACTCCCTGGCCGTTGAACCCATTTGTTTCGACTCCAAAGTCTCCTTCAGCTTCCTAGGCAAGCCCATGTGACTGGCATCCACACTTCTGTCTGTGTTATTGGCACTTTTTACCTTTCTGGGCACACAGTTATAACATTATTTGATCCAGTGGCTACAGAATGCTGAACTCCAGAGTGTATTTTTTACACCACTACTGTTGTTTTCAAACGGAAATTCTGATGGGGTTGAACTTCTTTAGGCTTTTAATGAGTTTCCAGCATTATCCAGGCCTGCAATAAATCTCCAGGCTTAAAGAACTGAAATAATTACTGACCTCAGTCCATTTTTTTCTCTCTCTCTTTTTTTTTTTCCCCCAGATATAATTATTTCTTCAGCTGTCTGCACACAGCTATTCCTGTGGAGATTTAGATTTCCTGACCTTGGTCCAGACATTATCTCTTACTATGAATAAATTTAGTCAGAAAGCTGCTCACCAAGGGAGTACCATCACCCCAATTTGTCTTGACTAGCATATGCCTATTGAAACTTCCAGAAATGTGTCCTGAAATTAATGTTATTAAAGGATCAGTGCTGGGTCCAGTCCAGTTCAATATCTTTATTGATGACATGGACCAGAAGATTGAGTCCAGCAGCAGTAAGATGGTAGATGACACCAAGCTAGCAGCAGATGTGGATCTGTTGGAGGGTAGGAGAGCCCTGCAGAGGAACTTTGTAATGGTTTGGGTGTCCCCCACCCCCACACACTTTAGAAATCACCCAGACTAAGCTGGCTCTGGAAATTTGAATGAAGCTTATATTTACAGCTGGCACAATGTACAAGCAGATAGTTACAGTATATACAGTTATAGACAGAAATAGACAAGGTAAAAAGGTAATACAGAAACACAACTCCCCTCCCAGAAACCTGAGTCCCCAGGAGGGGCTCTCAACCACCCCTCACCTTCCCCCTACCCCTCTCAACCTTACCCCAATCCCAAGGAAGAATGGAGATTCGGACAGGGGGATTAAGAAGCAAAGGTGAATCAGCAAAGCAAATGGAGGGTGAGGTTAGAAAGCAAGATGGAGTTCAGCCAGCAGCCCCAGAGCTCCCCAGTAGGCAAAGAGCCGAGAGCAAATCCCAGAACCAAGTGCCCAAGTGAAGTGACCTAATCTAAGGTTTTGCTTTTTCCTTTTCACACTTCTCAGCAAGGCTGTGAGCGAAGTAGACCTCACCATTGTTTTCATTTCTCAGCCTATCATCTTGTTCTTCTCACCAAAACATTCTAGCTAGGCTCAAACTAGCACAAACCTTAACAGGCTGGATGAGTGGGCTGTCCCTGAAGGTGTTGAAGAAAAGCCTGGAGGAGGCACTCTCATTCCCCTCTCTATCTAATAAGGACTAGAGCTTGTCCTTGCCCATTCTTTTGCCAGTAATATATTTATAGAAACATTTTTTATTGTCCTTAATAGCAGTGGCAGCCTAAGTTCTAAATGGGCTTTTGCCTCTCTCATTTTTTCCTACAAGACCTAGCAACATCCTTGAACTCTTCCTGGGACACCTCCCCTCTTTTCCAAAGGTGATCTACTCTCTTTTCTATCTTTAATTCCTTTAGCAGCTCCTTGCCCATCCAGCCTGGCTGCCTCCCTCCTCAGCTCACCTTCCAGTACAGTGGCACAGCTGCTCCTGTGCCTTCAGGAGTTCTTTCTTGAAGTAGGTCCAACCTTCCTGGACCCTTTTGTTTTTAAGGGCTCCTTCCCAAGGAACTTTCCAAGTTAGTTCCTTAAATAGATGACATCTGCCCTTGGGAAGCCCAGTGTGGAGGTTCTGTTGATGCCCCTCTTGGTTTCTCCATATATTGAAAACTGTATCATTTTGTGGTCACTGGAACCCAGGCAGCCTCCAACCACCACATCTCCCACCAGCCCCTCTCTATTTGTGAGCAGAAGGTCAAGCAGGGCTGCCCCCCCTGGTAGGCTCACATAACAGCTGAGATAAGAAGTTGTCTTCTACACACTCTAGGAACCTTCTAGACTGCCTCTTCTCTGCAGTATTAAAGTCCCAGCAGATGTCTGGCAGGTTAGAGTCACCCACAAGAACAAGGGCAGGTGATCTTGAGGCAGCCTCCACTTTCTGAATCATCTCCTATCCCTTGTTAGACTTGTTTCCACTAGATCAGTATGGCTCCAACAATAGTCACCGCAATATATAACTAGAGGAAAACAAACTTGCTACCTCAATCAGCAGTACAGGACTTGTCTTGTTCTCCAACTCATCACAAGATTCTAAGCTGTTGCCAGCTTCGTATGATTGCATCTGTCAAGGTCCAGAGAACAGAGACTAACAATATCTCTGTCCAGAGGAGCAAGATCTGTTCTTATAGATTTCGGTGTTGTGAAATTAAGGTGCAAGCAAGACCAGATCTCACCACAAAACTATTTAATAAAGGATAAAGTTGAACAAAAGAGAGGGAGAGAGAGAAAGGGAGAGGGAGAGAAAACAACAGAAAAAAAGAGAAGCAGGAGGGAAGAAAAAGAGCAGGGATTATATTATCATCAGCCACAGATTGGTGTGAAAGAGGGAGATGTGTGTGTGTGGCCCATGGATATTCTTCTGTGGAGTTCATCAGGAGTTCTTCTGGTGGCTGTGTGGCTCTGGTGGTGCTCTGGTGGAGGAGCACACCTGGAGGTCCACCCTTTGGCAGGCAGTGCTCCTGTCTTTTTATACAGTTTTTTAGGTCAGTGTCCAGGTGCAGCTCCCCATGAAATCTTCCTGTGTATTCCTGCATTTCCAGAGGTCTGGCAGCAGCACCGGGGGAGGGCCTCTGCCCCCCTCTCTGTGCTGATTACCTGTACATAGCCCAACTACACATCAGCCTTTTCTCTTTGGGGTAGCTGATATAAGATGTACACATCTTGAGCATTCCAGCCAGGCTGAGGTCCAGGAATTTCCTCCAATGCATTGTCTGTTGATTTGCATCCCTGAGCTTTTGGCCAAGCACCTCCTCTGAGCCCTGGAGGTTAACAAAGGCAATCTTTGTCTTTGTTGATTAGGGAGAGATGATGACAATCGTTATCTTTGTTGCTGAACAAGGGAGAGAGGATTTAGACTCTCACACCATCTTTTAAAGTTCTATTTTTCTTAAGCATGAGGAGAGTTTATTTCATTGTTTTGAAAACCACTGGACTATCATAACCACACTGATAGAGGACTGTAGGCAAGACCTGGTACACGATATTTGTACCAGATACTTAACGACGCTTATTGCTTAAATGATAGAACATGTGCAGTAGCATGCTGGTAATTCTTACACCACAGAAAAATCCTTCATGAGCACACATACACACCTGTACATTTGTGCATACATGGACACCTTTCACAATAGTAACAACATCTAAACATGATCACAGGATGTCAGGGGTTGGAAGGGACCCAAAGAGATCATCGAGTCCAACCGCCCTGCCCAAGCAGGATCATACAATCTAGCTCAGGTCACAGAGGAACACATCCAGACAGGCCTTGAAAGTCTCCAGAGAAGGAGACCTCACAGCCTCTCTGGGGAGCCTGTTACAGTGCTCTGGGACCCTTACAGTAAAGAATTTCCCCCTTGTGTTGAGCTGTAACCTTCTGTGTTGCAGCTTATACCCATTGCTCCTTGTCCTGTCCCAGGGAGCAAGTGAGCAGAGCCTGTCCCCTGACTCCTGACCTCCAGCCCTCAGATGTCTTTAAACATTTACCAAATCCCCTCTAAGTCTTCTCTTCTCCAGACTAAAAAGTCCCAAGTTCCTCAATCTCTCCTCACCAGGCAGCGTTGCAGTCCCCTAGTCATCCTCATAGTCTTCTGCTGGACCCTCTCCAGCAGATCCCTGTCCCTCATGTTAACATGCTTCAGACTTAAGAAGGTTATTTATACTAGGGGGGACAATGAGATCAAAACTTGTTTGAATCTACATCTATTGAAAAATGTGAAATCCTTGATAGGATTTCAAGAGTTATGGATTGACAAAACCAATACCTCCTCAGTTCTTGCTTGCATATTTAGTTAAAGAGTATGTTTAATCATAGAATCATAGAATCAACCAGGTTGGAAGAGACCTCCAAGAGCATCCAGGCCAACCTAGCACCCAGCGCTATTCAGTCAACCAGACTATGGCACCAAGTGCCCCATCCAGGCTTTTCTTGAACACCTCCAGGCACGGTGGCTCCACCACATCCCTGGGCAGCCCATTCCAATGCCAATCACTCTCTCTGCCAACAGCTTCCTCCTAACATCCAGCCTAGACCTCCCCTGGCACAACTTGAGACTGTGTCCCCTTGTTCTGTTGCTGGGTGCCTGGGAGAAGAGACCAATCCCCACCTGGCTACAACCTCTGTTCAGGTAGTAGTAGAAAGCAATGAGGTCACTCCTCAACCTCCTCTTCTCCACGCTGCACACTCCCAGCTTCCTCAGCCTCTCCTCATAGGGCTGTGTTCCAGGCCTCTCATCAGCCTTATCTCTAAAGACATGTTTATTTCTTTAACAAGTTTCCCATATTCTTCCTCCTCATAGGTTCAGGGTTTATTATACTCAAAATCTTCAACTTGGAAGTGCAATAATCTGGTTTTGAATCCCTTTACAAGACCAGTCCTATCTCCACTCTAAAACAGAGACTGTCCCACTGAGGTCAGTGACCTCAATGCAAATGTGAAAGATTTGCTCTGACATTAATTTATTCCCCTCAGCTGTATCTTCTTCCTTGGCATCAAATTTAGTCCTTTGCTGGAACTGTAGACTTAAATAGACCTAAATCATCACCTCTTTGTCCCACTGGGTGGGACCAGCTGTAAATCACAGGATATAAGGCAGCTTCTGGTAACCACGAGAGGGATTGTCACAAGAAAACGACAATAAAGCCATGGAAACAAAATATTTTGTTCATAACCATGGCCAAACTGAAGAAATAATAAACAAATACATCTAATACCTTTGTCAAACTGAAATACAGGAACAAATTCACTTAGGCTTGTGCAGAGTTTCCGTGACTCTAATTAAAAATTGTTTTATTTCTAGGTGCTTGAATACCTTTTATAAAGGATTCTTTCAAAAGAGGCTTGTTGTTTGTCTGCTTCACTTAAGAAATGAAGTGGTCATTCAAGAAAAAAAACATAGAATGTTTCAAGTGTTTCTATTTTTCCAACAGAAATTGTTTCCAAAACCAAGCATAGATTCATGTCTAGTTTTCCATGGATCAGCAATACCAACTACCAGCTAAGCTGGTTCCTTTAAATAGTGCATTCATCAAGGAAAGAAGAAACCATCTTTGGCAGGATTTTTAAACATGGATTTATTTTTTTTTGGTTTATTGGCATGTTGTTTTTTTTTATTGTAATTTTTTATATAGGAATTACATTTTTGCTGTTAGATGTGGACGGTGAATATACCAACACCTGTTGATGATCTGGACCAGGGGATTGAGTCCAGCATCAGTAAGTTTGCAGATGACACCAAGCTAGGAGCAGCTGTGGAGCTGTTTGAGGGTAGGAGAGCCTTGAAGAGGAGCCTGAACAGGTTGGTTGAGTGGGCAGAGCCCAATGGGATGAGATTGAACAAGACCAAGTGCAGGGTTCTGCACTTAGAGACCACAACAACCCCAAGCAGCACTACAGGCTGGGGACAGAGTAGCTGAGAGCAGCCAGGAAGAAAGGGACGTGGGGGTGCTGGTAGAGAGTAGCTGAACATGAGCCAGCAGTGTGCCCAGGTAGCCAAGAGATTCAATGATGTCCTGGCCTGGCTCAGGAACACTGTGGCCAGTAGGACACAGGAGGTTATTCTTCCCATGAACTCAGCACTGCTCAGGCCACACCTTGAGTGCTGTGTCCAGTTCTGGGCTCCTCAGTTCAAGAGAGATGTTTAGGGACTGAAACATGTTCAGAGAAGGGCAACAAAGCTGGCGACGCGCTTTGAGCACAGCCCTGTGAGGAGAGGCTGAGGGAGCTGGGGGTGTGCAGCCTGCAGAAGAGGAGGCTCAGGGCAGAGCTCATTGCTGTCTACAACTATCTGAAGGGAGGCTGTAGCCAGGTGGGGTTAGTCTCTTCTCCCAGGCAACCAGCTGCAGAACAAGGGGACACAGTCTGAAGTTGTGCCAGGGGAGGTCTAGGCTGGATGTTAGGAGGAAGTTGTTGCCAGAGAGAGTGATTGGCATTGGAATGAGCTGCCCAGGGAGGTGGTGGAGTCGCTGTTGCTGGAGGTGTTGAAGAAAAGCCTGGATGAGGCACTTAGTGCCATGGTCTGAGGCACTTAGTGCCATGGTCTGGTGGATTGGCTAGGGCTGGGTGCTAGTTTGGCCTGGATGATCTTGGAGGTCTCTTCCAACCTGGCTGATTCTATGATTCTATGATTTCATTTTATCGTAACCCCACTTTATGATCACATTTTGCACACTACAATGTAATGGTTAGAAGTTAAAAACTCAAGATGAGGTTTAATTCTTCCCCTTAAAAAATATAATTGCATAGTAATCTATTCAACCTTATTACTGCCAGACTCATGATTTAGTTCTGGATGTACCAGAAAACAGCCATTTTATTCCCACACGATAAAAGCTGTAAAAGACCTTTTGATAAAATATTTCAAATAGTTCAAGTTTAACTTAAGACTCACAGCAGAATTAAGAATGTTTGAGTCCAACACAACACCTTCTGGACATAGGAGACCATGACCCGCAAATTCAAAGGCACTTTTTAAAGTGAACATGTGATGCATCAAAACTAAACTTCTTTGGCTTTCTTAGAATCATAGAATGGTTTTCGTTGGAAGGGACCTCAAAATCATCCAATTCCAACAGCCCACCATAGGCAGGGACACCTCCCACTAGAACAGGTCACTCAAGACCTCATCTAACCTAGCCTTGAACTCCTCCACCTCCCTTGCCCTGCTGCCCACGCTGCTCTTGCTGCAGCCCAGCACACAGTTGCTGTCTGGGCTGCACTGCATGCTCATGTTGACCTTTTCATCAACCCAGCCCCCCAGGTCCTTTTCCTCAGGGCTGCTCTCAGCCATTCACCAGCCTGGAGGTGTGCTTGTGGTTACACCAACCCAAGTGTAGGACCTTACACTTGGCCTTGTCTCAAGCTGAAAATTCTGACATTCCTTGTGTTTTATTCTCTGCCTGTAGTCCTCTGACAACAGGGACTATAATTCATCGTGACTTCATGCGTTCCTGCATTTCAGGTGCAAATGGATGCATCTGTGTTTATGTCATATTTATCACAGTATCACAGTATCATCACCAAGGTTTGAAGAGACCTCATAGATCATCAAGTCAAACCTGTTACCACAGAGCTCAAGGCTAGACCATGGCACCAAGTGCCACGTCCAATCCTGCCTTGAACAGCTCCAGGGACGGCGACTCCACCACCTCCCTGGGCAGCCCATTCCAGTAGCCAATGACTCTCTCAGGAAAGAACTTTCTCCTCATCTCAAGCCTAAATTTCCCCTGGTGCAGCTTGAGGCTGTGTCCTCTTGTTCTGGTGCTGGCTGCCTGAGAGAAGAGAGCAACCTCCTCCTGGCTACAACCACCCCTCAGGTAGTTGTAGACAGCAATAAGGTCTGCCCTGAGCCTCCTCTTCTCCAGGCTAAACAATCCCAGCTCC